>CAJHQP010010180.1:0-19554 GCA_905132765.1 Moricandia arvensis
ACCAAGAAAAGACTCTTCAACTTCTCGCGTAAATCGGCCTGGCGCCACAGATTCCTTAATTTTTTGCATAGGGGTCCGGCTTTGGCGATCAACCGACACGCGAGTATGGGGAAAACCCACCTTCCTAGTCACAACTCGAACTTCCCCGTTACCAGAGACTAGCCGGCGATCAGATTGAAGTAAAAAAGAAGGGGAATCTCGCGAGAGGCATCCCTTAGCAAAGAATGCTTACTCGCCAGAGTCCAAACATGGCACAGCATAAACCGCGGCCGGTCTCTCGCGCAGACTCAGCTGTTTCCGAGCTAAGCAACTTCAAACCATCAAAATCGTCCGACACCGGTCTTTGATGGGTTTGGGGGCTTACTGTAGGAGGTGGATTTCATCCCCTTATGAAGCCCTGAAAACAGCTAGTCCGGCCCGTAGTGCCCAGCCATTTGGTGGGGATTCCACTCGCTACCCCAGGTAAGCAGGAAGAAATACTAGGGAGATGTTGTCTCGAATGTCCTTTAGTCGTTGAGCCGCGAGTATACGTTCGGGCTCGAGAAGAAAGGCCGCGGTCCGTCCGTACAATTAGTCGGCCCATCCAATTCAAGGCCCGTTAAGCGACCCGACCTAAGGAACCCTAGAGGGGAACAGCTTATAAAAGGAGGGCGAGTGAGACAGAAGAAGGGGAGAGACCGGCAAGGCGACCAGAATTAGGGTTTTCACTATTTCCAGATCTAGACTGTCTTGTAAACATTTTCCGACTTACTAATAAAAGAAAGCTTTTCCCTTTACGATTTAAACCATAAGTACCATCTCTGTTTAGTCGTCTTTGAAGAACCCACCGACGAGTTTCGTCGACCTCAGTCCCTAGTCAGAGTTCGGTTCAAACAGTTAGCGCCAATTCAACAAAACACTCAGGGAATTTCTCGTCAAGACATATTGACAGAATGGGTTCTCATGCCGGTTCGCACTTTTCTTCTAAGGCCTCGGCTTTCCGTAATTGCCAAAAGGTTTCCGTTTTATTTTGTTCTAGGGCATTTTCAACGAAAGTCGATTTCTTTTTCGACAGAGTTTCTGTCGTTGAGCTCTTTCGCTTTAATTTCACGGTGAAACAGACTTGCAATATCCACCCATGGTGTTGTAGGCACAGATTCTGGGTTGACAGGATGGCTATGGTTACTCAAATCGTACTGACCCGAGATATGATCAAATGGGCGATAAGACTGGTTTTGGTCTGATTACTCGAAACAAATGCAAAACGAAATGAGATAAGAATGACATGAGAAATATGCAGATAATAAGAGGATGATAAGATGAGGAGGATGGTCGGATTGGTGGATGGGAATGGAGCTAAGATTTCTGGATGTGTATCACTCTCAAGCTTTGTCGATGGGTGAGAAGGAAGCGATGGATAGATGATTGACTCTCTCAATCTGTGTTCCTTAAGGCTGCTGAATCCACTAACAACCTATAAGACCACAAAGAAGGGCTGCTGAATCCACTAACAACCTATAATACCACAAAGCAGGGCTGCTGAATTCACTAACAACCTATAAGACAACAAAGCAGTAGGACAAAAGTACTTTACTCACTAGAATCCTAAAGACAACAATTTTTATTCAAAGAACAACTATGATAAAAACTAAATAAACTTTTTATAAACTTGGTTGATTGAAGTGTGGTATTTATAATGCACTTATAGTAGCTTATATAATGCTCAGAGACAAAGTTCCTAACGTTTTAAAACTAATAGAAATGGAAACAAAATCTATAGAATGAAAAACTAGTCGTTAGAGCCTTTTAAGGATCTTTGGCTCCAAGCAAGTAACTTAAGTTTCCTTGAACCTGGACGGTTTAAGAGGATAAATGAGATTCTTGGGAACCTTCTTTATGGTCTGGAAGGTGCTGATGTCATGCCTCATTTCAAAAGAAAAGAGTTGTTGGAGATTGAATGCAAGAATCTCCAAATAAGGCACGTTGAAGTTAATGAGGATCTTCTTATTCCTATGCATGCTGGTCCATGGTAATATGATGTCCTGAACATCTGAGTGGTTGGATTGGTCTTCTGGTAGCATTTTTTGATCAAAGAGTTTTCTGGTCGGAATTTCTTGGCTGGTAAATGATCAAACCGAAAGATTGTCCAATCTTTCTATAATCTGCTCGGTTTGGTCAGTTTTGGAAAAATGAGCATATCTTCTAATTTTATGTGGCCATTTCTCCTTATTCTGGACACTTTGGAAAGCTAAGAGATCTATATTGAATCCTATGATAGTCTTTGGTTCGGGCTGCTCCTTCACGGGGCTTGAATCTTCTTCTAAAGGCTGGTACTCGCAGATGGACAAGCTGGGGAATCTCTGGTTTCTAAATTCATATCTTCGTGGCCCGGATTTGTTTGGGTACAATTGCAAATGACTTGTTCTGGTTTTTGAGATATGATCCTTGGACTTGACCTATGTCGCTGGTATCTCCAATATGGTCAGTTTGTGCAGTTTGGTGAACTTCTGGTTGGGCAATGGATTTCAGGACCACAACATCCCATCCCTCTTGACAAGGTTTCGACCTCAAAACTGTATAACCTGTACCAAGATAGAGAAAATCAGCTTTCATTCTCTTTTGAGATTCTAGAGCCTTGCTTTGGTATTGTTTTGGTTTGGGAATGGATGGTGTATCATGTGATTCTCCTTTGAGAAGATAGGATAGGATCACACCTCTGCAATGGAAATGGTCACTACGTTTATTCTGGAGCTGATGCTACTTCACATTTCTGGTAGTCTCGCTGTTGACCATCTTTGGGGTTGATTCTCCTAGCAACAAAAGAATATCTGGTTGAATTTCTTTGAAGCTTTCATCTTTGCAACCTGCATTGATCTCAACATTCTGGACAAAAAGCAAGTGCATGATATCTGTGTTTGGACATTGACAAACATAATGTTAAAGTTCCAGACTTACTTTGATAGCTTCCACAAGTTGAAGAATGATTTTTTTTCTATGGACAACTTGTGTTGTTTTGTTGTCTTTCTTGCAACTTTTAAACTCAAAACTCATGGGCAAAGAGAAGTGCATGATGTCTGCTTTATCAAATGGTATAGGCGTTTTAATATTAGAGGAACTTACCTTGCTTTAGGCTGAATTTGAATGGAATTGGTTCAGCATCACCTAGGGCTTGTTTCTGGTCAGCATCTAATAACATTATGGCTAGTGCCTCTTCCTTTTGGGCAGTGTACTCCCTGGTTCCAGAACCCATTTCACACTCTCTTGGACAAGACAAGTGCATTAATCTTATCATGATATTATTAAGAACATGCTGGTCTTAAATGACACTTACCATAGGTTTTGGAATTCGAACAACACAATGTTCACCCTTTGATTTCCACTTGTTGGGTGGCTCATGATTGAAATCATGTTCTGGTTTGTCCCTTGGAACTTCAATAAGTTTATGGCTCTCATGTGGCCTTCATGTATCAAGAACATACATGTCAGTACCAATATCTAAGGTGGTGTTAGATACTGACAGACGTGTGTTTATTGTTATAGCAGGGTATAAATATCCCAAACAAATCACTATCAAATTAACCCTAGTCTTTAAGACACAAATAGTACTCTTGCCAAAAAAGATCAAATGTAGTACTTATTGATCGAATCCACAGAGAGCAATGGCACACAATAGATTTCTTATTCCTAAAAATTAAACTAGGTGAATATATATATATATATATAGGTTGACAAACAATCAGTTCAGGAAATATTCATTTTCAAGAACTAGAGATGCAATTTGGAAATATGCTAACAATGCAAATATGAAAATATTCTAATAAACTAACTTGATGCAAATGTTAATATGCTAGATCTAGGGTTTCAAGCTTATGGATTATAGTGGATAGGAAGCACAAATATGTAAATATACTAGGACTCAAATATTAACTATTATGACCCTTTTAACTCCAACTCTCGTATGCGAGCAAAAGGAAAGACCATCGATCGACGGCTATGGCCTGATGTCGATCGACAGTGAAATCAGAAGGAAGTGTGAACGAGATTTGATAAGTCCACCAGACTAGTTAGACCAGCTCTCGCATGCGCCTAACAGCCTAGTTCAATGTAGTTTGTTCTGGCACAGAACCTACTCTCGTAGTCGTCCATGTCCTACTTTTGAGATCCTAACTAGCTACTCTAGAATGCACGCATTAAGCACATCTCAATTGATGAATATTAACTTAGTTAGAAATCCTACTTTTGGGCTAATCCATGATTGCTATCACTCAACCCTAAACCTAGTTGATGACTACTCAGACATGATCAAAGAATTTCATGCGCCATGCACAATAATAATAATTTTTAAAATTTATAGCTATATATTAAATTTAAATTTATTATATATAGTAATACTTTTAGATTTTAGTTTATCAATATAAAAAATAAATAATTATTTTAAATATTTCTTAATTAATTTGATAAATTTGAATTTATATTTTCAGATTTAGTTAAGTTTTATTACAGCTAATTTACTACTTAATTAAATAAATTGAGTAAATTTATTTGAATGAACATATTTTATGTCTATCAAAATATTAAGAACTTGAAAACATGATTAGTTTTTTACATAAAGTTAAAGTAAAACTAAAATTTTTAATTATTATGATAGAAGTATAACTATCTATAAATGTTTTTATATTAAAATTCTAAAATTGATGTGAAACTTTTTTATATTTATAGTTATGTTATTAATTAAAATATTTACTAATGATAAAAATAAGTTATTCTTATATTTTAATAATCTTACCAAATATAAAAACTTAATAAATGACATTACCAAAAATATAAAACATCATAAATGACATTATACATGTCATAATAAGGTGAGAGCCATATCACATTTTATGTTAAGCCATGCCATTATTTTCTTTCAAATTTAATATAGTGATGACATTTGGCAAATCATTTTTCAAATAATGTCTAGGAGATACAAATCTCCCTAAGCAGTTATTAATCTTCTCCTCTAAAAATCTAAAACTATAAAGCTATGCGGATTGTGTCAAGCCTTGCCTAATCTTGTACTTGCATTTGAACACCCCCCCCCCCTCTTGCTCTCAATACATGCGCATAAATATAAAAACCCTAAAACATACCCCTCTGCATCTCGGGAAGTCATCTCAATCTTTTAAGCTATTAGGTAGATGCTGAAGAGAAAGAGAGAAGGGAACCAAATGTGCAATGACTTGTACCTATAGACTTTGCAAAAGGAATACGATCCAGTGTATACCAAGCCCCAAATCAAGCAAATAATGTCAGGATTAGTGTTGGAAATCAGCTTCAATTCCTTCAAATTTTCTAAGCAAGTGTGATATAGTGGCATGAAGATCCACTTTGGTATCTCTAGTAATCTCTGCAACAACCTTCTAAGAATGATGCTAAAGTGTGGTTAGTCAATAATAAATCTTGATCATAGTCCTCTTCTTGACTCAATAAAACTTTTTAAAAAACTTACATATAAAGCAAATAAAACTCAAAAATAAATAAATAGCATTAGAAAATCTCCCATAGACTTAAATTACATTGTCCCTAGTGTAATCCGCCCCGGATTGGTTAGGAAAAATTAAATCATAACTAAATAGATTAAGTAGAAAACTCGATACCAAATTCTGTAAAAGGGTATCAATTGATGGTAGGCGTGTATGGTCGCGATCCAGTGTCGACTGATAGTGCCTCTATGATGTCGATCGATGGTGACTTAAACCGTCTATAAAACAAATTAAAACTCGAAATAAGTAGTAGTATAAGTAAAACAAAATAAAAGCTTACTATACAGTGGGTTGCCTCCCACTCAGCGCTTGGTTATAGTCTTTAGCTCGACGTTGTGAGCTCTCTGACAAGTAGGAAGTTGGATCAACACTTGGAAAATAAGTGTCTACATCTTCTTTGCTCTTCTGAAACCATGTACTGATGAAGTTCCTTATTGCCTCATCTTTTTCTGGTTTTCTCATTCCTTGTAAATGTTCTGAAAAAGGCCATTGAATGCATCCCTTGTTGCAGTTTCTCAATATTGTTCTGTAGCATTCTAAGTCTGGTAGTTGTAGTCGCAAGAAAGCATTCTTGTTGTCATTCCAGGATGTCAGAGATCCTGGTGGTAACTGCTTAAGCCAATATGAAGCTTCTCCAGCAAGTGAGTACTTGAAGAGCTTACAAAAGAGATAGTCCTCAAGGACTCCATTGACTTTGATAGCAGTCACTAGATCCTCAAATCGCTCTAGATGATCCATAGAATACTCATTTCGTAACCCATGGTAAGGTTTTTGTGCTACAAGTCTGAAGAAGGCGGGCTTGATTTCAAAATCATTCCTTTGAAAACCTGGAGGGTGAATGGCAGATCTATTGGCGTAGAACTGGTATGGACAGTTGTAGTCAGCAAGTGTTCTCTGAGCAGCTTGGGCATTAGCTTCATGTAGAGCTGTTGCAGCGTCTGCTTCTACTTCTGCATCAGGGATTACACCCCCTGATCATATATCTTTTGACCTGCTGCGTTACGCAGATGACCGTCTTGGTCATGCAGGTTCATGTCCTCATCCCGAGTCAATATCAACATCGCATCCATCTGAACTCGTCGGCTTCTGTCGATCGATGCGGCTACTATGTTGTCGATTTTCAGTATATGATCAGTGTTGGTCAATGTTGAAGTTCTGATATCGGTCGATGCTATCTGTAAAGATGTGTTGGTCGACGCAGAGTTGTTGCTATCAATCGTTGCTTGTCGTCTTTCTTTGCGGATAGTACGTTCAATTATATCGGGTTAGAGAATAATAGTTCTTGTCCTTTATTGCTCTTGTGCGTCTTTGCATGCACCTGAAAACAAGGAAAAGGAAAATTTAGTAACTCGAATGTAGGAACAAACTTAGACAAAATCCTAGAAATTAATCTAATGGCGATCAATGCTCCCCGGCAACGGCGCCAAATTTGACAGGCATGTGTTTATTGTTCTAGTAGGGTATAAATATCCTAAAAATCACTATCAAATTAACCCTAGTTTTTAACACACAAATAGTACTCTTGCCAAAAGAGATCAGATATAGTACTTAGGGATCAAATCCACAAAGCGCAATGGCACACAATATATTTCTTATTCCTAAAGATTAAGCTAGGTGAATATATATAGGTTGACAAACAATCAGTTAAGGAAATATTCATTTTCAAGAAGTAGAGATGCAATATGGAAATATGCTAATAATGCAAATATGGAAATAATGGAAATATGGAAATATTTTAATAAACTACTTGATGCAAATGTTAATATGCTAGATCTAGGGTTTCAAGCTTAATTGATAATAGTATATAAGAAGCACATATATGTAAATATACTAGGACTCAAATATTAACTATTCTGACCCTTTGAATTTCAAATCTCGTATGCGAGCAAAAGGAAAGACCATCGATCGACGGTGATGGCCTGATGTCGATCGACGGTGAAATCAGAAGGAAGTGTAAACGCAATTTGATTAGTCCACCAGACTTGTTAGACCAGCTCTTACATGTACCTAACAGCCTAGTTCAATGTAGTCTTGTCTGGCACAAAACTTACTCTCGTAGTTGCTCATGTCCTACTTTCGAGATCCTAGTTAGCTACTCTATAATGCAAGCATTAAGCACAACTCAATTGATGGATGTTAACTTAGTTAGCAATCCTACTTTTGAGATAATCCATGATTGCTATCATTCAACCCTAAACCTAGTTGATGACAACTCAAACATGATCAAGGAAATAATATTAATCTTAATAGAATGCATAGATAGAATACTTGGGTTCCAATACAAATCTCTCTAAGGAGTTATGAATCTTCTCCCCTAAAACCTAAAATTATAAAGCTGTGAGTTGTGTCAAGCCTTGCCTAGGCTTGTATTTTCACTTGCAAACCCCCCTGTTGCTCTCAATTCATGAGCATAGATATAAAAACCCTAAAATCTAGGTCAAAACTCGTCTAAGGCATTCTTGTCTTTTGTCTTCTGAACTTGGGCTTCTCAATCGGCTGTCTGCGAGTTGGTCATCGATCGATGGCAAGTGTGCAGCATTGATCGACCTTGGTCTCTCATCATCGGTCAATTCCATGGTTTTGTCGTCGATCGACGACAGGTTTGCACTTTGACTCCTTAGATAGTCAGCTACGGATTCTTCTCCTCTAAATGCTCCAAAAGCTACAAGTATATCTATTTATCTCCAAAACGTCATGGACCTGTAAATTCTCTAAAACATATCATAGACACAGATAATAGACCCTAAACAAAGCCTAAAACATGACCTAAAACTGGTAATAAATAGGCTATATCAGATACTTACCTTGGCTTGATACTTCAGCTACCGGTTTTGGTTCTTTAAGCAATATGGAATGCATTGTGTCTAAAACCATATTCTGGTCCATCACAAGGGTGACGCCAAGTGGTTCCTCTCCTTTGAGTTCTTTCACCTTAACTCCTGTTACAATATCCTTTGACAAAGACAAGTGCATGAAACTAGAATTTGGAACCAACAAATCAGATTGAATTAAACTATCACTCATTTTTGATAATTCAGTTTTCTCTTCTAGTGATGTTTCATTCAATACTTGCTTAGATGGACAAGTAACAGAAAAGTGTCCTCTTTTATAACATCTATAACATGTCCGATCTTTTAAAATTTTAGGACTAGAAAACTTACCTTGTTCAATGTTGCTCATGCTTGATAGTATGGGCAAATTTGTGCATTGAGTCTCCTTGTAGTCCATTAAAAGATTTACTACTTTTGGCTCTTCTTCTCTGGAATTATGTTCATCACGACCTGTAGTTGCATAATTGGACACAGAAACGTGCAGCATACCAGTGGAAGATGATTTATAAACCAATTCATCAAGTATAGGACTTACCTTAGAATTTGCTTGAATAACCGATTTTTCTGGTTTTTCCTTTGGTCTGGCCAGTGAGTTTCGGCGAACATTTATCTTTTTCTCCATGGTTTTTATACCTCATCATGTTGGTATTGATCATAGACAATCTTGTGCCTCTGGTTTTCCCGGATCTTGTCTTGTTGGGTCAAGCTTATATAGCTTTCATGTGGCACAACTTTCTTGGCTTCTTTAGACCACCATTTGAGAATCTCCTTGGGTATTTTTTTCTCTGGTTTCTTCTGAGGGATGTGAAGACACATACTTCCTGATCATGACCCATTTAAGATCTTCCCAGTTGCTGACAACCTCTTCTGGACTTTTACCTTGTGCATAATCTACTCTTTTCCACCATGAGTATGCTTTTCCGGAGAGTTGCTTGATGGCATGGCCTAGTCTTTCTTTCTTCTGCACACCATGGTATGAAAACCAATCATCCATGGTACTTTCCTAATCAAGGTATTCATCTTTTCAAGTTCTTCCTGAAAAAGGATAAATAAATGGAACTTGGTCAGCATAAGAATGTGAACAATTTTGTGGATACCTTTGCTTTTGTGGTGTGGCTCTCCATGAAGGATCTGGTGGTTTTGGCTCAACATAATGAGCTTCTGGAGAAAATGTTATTCTAACTATGTTAAAGTTATGGAAATTCCCACGCCGCTGGAAGAATTGAATTTGACATTTTTATTTAGTATTCTTACTATCGGTATTTTATTCCTATTCCTATCTCCAGACCTATGTCTCCTCCTTTGTATTTGTTGGCCTTGTGCGGGGTTCCAAACCAAATTGTTTCTTGCGTCTAACTAAGCCATTCGATCTTCTACTGCTCTTTAAGGCTGCCCATAGTTGGCTTTGTGTGGCTAGTAAATTTTGGCTGATTTCTTTCTCTATCAATGTTTTCTGAAATCACTCTCAAATATCAAGTGAAAATATGGGAAGTTCTGGTCAAACCAAATAAAATTATGCAACTAAGACTAAATCGAAAAATATGAAAATCATGGACCGAATTGATATAAACTAAGATAGATGATTTTTATTTTCTTTTTCTTGATGGAAGGGCGTATGAAATCAATATGGGATGCTAATTAACAAAATCAAAAGGAAATATGGAAGGCCAAACTAGCAATTTTTGAAATTTTTCTAATGATGCAAACAATTAACAAACAATATGCAAGCAACATAAAAAAGTATGCTATGAAATATTTATTTTTTGGTTCTCTTTTTTTCATCAAACGGTCATTCCATTACTAAATCTTGAGATGGTTTGGGAAGCCAGACCGAAATAGAATAACCAACGAAACAAATATTTCTATGAAAAGAGCATGCATTCCTAGCCAGTGCGTCCGCAGTTCCATTATGTTTTCTTGGGACATGGCAGATCTCAAATTCTAGAAGGCAAATCAGTAGTGTTTGTATCGCCTCCAATTTTGTTGCAAAGCTCAGCCATTCTGGCGGTTCCGATACCATCGCGATAATGTCCTTGCAGTCAGTGCCAAAACGCTGGCATGACGAATATTGGAGCATACACTCCATTGCCCATCTAAGAGCCTCTAATTCCGAATGAAGAGCCGTCTCTCGCTTCCTTAGATTTCGCGTCCCCATGAGTTTGATTTTCCCATTGTATGTCTTCCACACCCAGCCGCAGCCGCTATACTGATTTGTGGCGGTCCAAGAACCATCCACCATACAGATATTTTCAAGACATAAGGTATGTGTTGTCTCGCCCCTGTGCACTTGTCGATTCTGATTGATCGCCTCGTTAGCATTAAACCACGCAAGACATTCGCTTTCTGCATATTGTACTAGCTTCATTGGATCTCTATCAATTCCCCTGAAGAGTTTATCATTTCAGCCTTCTAGATATAACAGATTATCCATGGAAAAGGATCTCTATGTGAATCATGTGCAGCGAGCTCATTCTTTCGCCAGAAGAGGTAGTCCATATTGGCAAAGATACTCAGCAATGGAAATATGGTTTTGTCCACAGGGCGTCGATGATAGAGCTCATGCTTGCAAGGCAGGAGGGCATTCAAATATGGCATGTGTAACTGATTCCTCCGGCTCCCCACATCGCGAATAGTAATCATCACATCTCAAATTTCTGTAATTTAGATTCGTTGTGACCACCACGTGTCATGTTATCAATTTCCATATAAGATGGCGCATGTTTGGAGGTGCATTAACTTTCCAAGCAAAGGCCTGAAGGTCATTAATACTAGGTTCACAAGTACCGCTCCCCACATCTTTCCTCAAAAGTTTTCGGGCCACCCAGTAACCTGATTTGACCATGTATTGGTCATTCTTAGTATAGCTCCAGAAGAAAGAGTCTATGTGATTCATCATACTTATAGCTAGGCTTCTGATAAGGGGAATGTCTTCCGATCAACATAGTTTGTCAACAATTCAATATCTCACTTCTTTGATTCATGATTTATTAGATCACTAACTCTCATATTTGGGTGCAGGACTGGAGCATACGAGGAGGCCGGCCTAGCTGGTATTGTCGAGATCCAAGGATCCTCCCACACCTTAGTTTCATGTCCAGTATGAATCTTCTGTCCAATACCCAATAGCAATAAACTTCGCGCCGTCGAGATACTATTTTAGACATATGATGTACTGTTAACCGACATTGCACGAATAGGCGACCTCATCTGGTTATATCTCCCCCTTAGCACCCTAGCCACTAGAGAGTCCGGAAATACTAGTCGCCATAATTTTTTTCGCTAGTAAAGCCAAATTGAATTCATGTATCATACGAAATCCCAGACCTCCTTCATTTCGTGATTTGCAAAGTTTTTCCCATTTCGCCCAATGAATACCTCTTTTAGGTGGATTTGAGCTCCACTAGAACTGTGCAATGGCACTAGCAAGCTTTTCACATATCTCTAATGGGAGTAGGAAAGTAGACATCACATATGTCGGAAGTGCTAATAATATAGATTTAATTAGGACCTCTTTTCCGCCTTTTGATAACCATCTACCCGTCCAGCCATTCACTCTATGCATCAACTTGTCTTTGAGAAAAGAAAAAAGTTTGCGTTTGGAACAACTAATATCTTCAGGTATTCCCAAGTAGGATCCCATCCGTCCCTCGTTTTGGATTCCAAGCTTATCTTTAATTTGTTGCCTAGTATGAGCATTTATCTTCTTACCAAAGAGCAAGGAAGATTTCTCAAAGTTGATACACTGACCAGACGCTTTCCCGTATTTCCTGATCTCTTTCATTACTTCCTCACATTCACGGGGCTCCGCCTTACAAAAGAAAAGGCTATCATCAGCAAAGAGAAGGTGAGATATCGAGGGACATGCGCGTGTTACTCGCATCCCCGTTATCTTCCCTTGATTCTCAGCATGATTAAGAAGGCTAACGAGCGCTTCCGTGCATAAGATGAAGATGAAAGGAGACAAAGGATCTCCTTGACGTAGGGCCTCTTCCCGGGACAATGTTTCCCCTTGGTTGCCCATTTAAGAGTACTTTATACCGGACCGAAGTTATGCAACGCATGATCCAGCCAATCCAGATTTCTGAAAATCCCATCTTTTGCATAACGGCCTGGATGAAGGGCCATTCCATACGATCATACGCCTTACTCATGTCTGTCTTGATGGCCATCCTCTTATTTCGTCCATTATGTTTGGTTCGCAGCGCATGAAACATCTCTTGTGCAATCATGACATTATCAGAGATTTGTCTTCCAGCAACAAATGTCGATTGGGTTTCAGAGATTAGACCTGGTAAAACTTTTTTTAATCTCTGGCATAAGACCTTAGAGATTATCTTGTAGCTAACATTGCATAGGCTAATAGGCCTAAACTTGGTCATCTCATTTGGTTTATCCACCTTAGGGATAAGACAAATATTTGTGTCGTTAAGCCCGTTTGCCATTGTTCCTTCAAAAAGGAATTGGTTAACCATGAGGTTAGATCCTCCTTGACGATGTCCCAGAATTTCTGGTAAAACAGTGCCGTCATTCCATCTGGCCATGGGGATTTCTCAGGATGCATCGCGAACAAAGCTAGTTTTACCTCCCATTCCGTAACCAGAGCTATAAGTTCCTCATTAATTTTCCCAGTAATCTTCATGGAAACTTTTGAGAGAGCCTCGTCAATATTTTTCGGGTTAGACGTCTCAAACAACTCTCGAAAGTAACTAGTAGCAATGACTACTAGACCATCGTCATCTTCCACTGCATTTCCACTAGAATCGAGAAGTTGGGTGATTTTGTTCCGTGCTCTTCGTTGCTTTGTTACCGAATAGAAAAACTGTGTATTCCGGGTTCTCTTTTTATGCAAGCATTAAATGGACAACTAAAAATGGTCTAATAAAATAACTAGGATGATTTTTTTTTTTCTTTTTTAGACTTGATATGCAATGCAAGTAAAAAGGAAACAAATTAAACACTTATTTGGCAGTTTTGGTGTATGGAGAGAAAATTAAAAGGGAACTAACACAATTTCGAAACTAAATGCAAGGAAAACTGAATCAAACACAAATTTTATTTTTTGTGATTTTAAAATATGATGAACGGCAAGAACAAAATATGCAGAAACAAACTTGAAACAATGGAGTTATTCGGTTTATGATGAAAACAAATACAAGCATGATGAATGATGAAAGGATAAAATGAACCTGATTCAGGAGCTTAATCTCTGATACCAAATTGTTATAGGTACGGATCCTGGGTTGACAGTATGGCTAAGGTTAATCAAATCGGACCGATCCGAGATATGATCTAATGGGCGATAAGACTGGTTTTTGCTTCGTTACCTGAAACCAAATGAAAGATAAAATGAGATAGAAATGATCTGAGAAATAAACATAGAATAATAAGATGATAAGATTATGAAGATGGTCAGATTGGTGGATGGGTATGGAGCTAAGCTTGTTGGATGTGTATCACTCTCAAGCTTTGCCGATGGGTGAGATGGAAGCGATGGATAGATGATTGACTCTCTCAATCAGTGTTTTGATTGACTCTCTCAATCTGTGTTCCTCAAAGCTGCTAAATCCACTAAAAACCAATAAGACCACGAGCAGTAAGACTAAAGTACTTCGCACACTAGAATCCTAAAGACAATCGATTTTTATTGAACGGACAACTTCGATAAACACAAAATAAACTTTTTATACAGTCAGTTGATTGAAGGGTGGTATTTACAATGCACGTCAAGGAGCTTATATAATGCTCAGAGAAAAAGGTCCTAACATTCTAAAACAAATAGAAAAGGATACAAATTTATAGAATGAAAAACTAGCCGTTGGAGCACTTTGAGGATCTTTGGGTCCAAGCAAGTAACTTGAGTTTCCTTGAACTTGGACGGTTTAAGAGGACAAATGAGCTTCTTGGGATCCTTATTTATTTTCTGAAATGTGCTGATTTCATTCGTCATTTGAAGAGAAAGGAGCTGTTGGAAATTGAATGCAAGAATTTCTAAATAAGGCAGGTTGAAGTTAATGAAGATCTTCTTATCGCTATGCATGTTGGTCCATGGTAAGATGATGTCCTGAACTCCTGAGTGGTTGGATTTTTTCTTCTGGTAACATTTTTTTGATCAGAAGTTCTTATGGTCGGAATTTCTTGGCTGGTAAATGATCAAACCGAAAGATTCTCCAATATTTACATCATCTGCTCGGTTTGGCCGATTTTGGAAAAATGATAATATGTTCTATTTTCCATGGTCATTTCTCCTTATTCTGAGCTTCTTGGAAATCTAAGAGATCCATATTGAATCCTGTGATTGTATTTGGTTCAGGCTGCTCCTTCATTGGGCTTTAATCTTCTTCTAAAAGCTAGTACTCGCAGATGGACAAGTTGGGAAACCTCTGGTTTGTAAAATTCATATATTTCTGGTCTGAATTTATTTGGATATAATTTCAATTTTAAATGACTCCCTCTTACATTAAAAATCCTTGAAAATTTGTTTCATGGTGAAATTCCTTTTGGTTATTGAGATATGATCCTTGAACTGGACCTATGTCGCTGGTATCTCGAATATGGTCGATTTGGGCAGTTTGGTGAACCTATAGTTAAGCCATGGATTTCATGACCACAACGCATGGGCTACTAGACATTGGTAAGTGTCTAGTCGCCCATGGGCGGCTAGACATTGGTAAATGTCTAGTCGCCAAATGTCTAGTCGCCCATAGGCGGCTAGAAATTGATGACTATCTAACCACCCATGGGCGGCTAGAAGTTTGTGAGTGTCTAGCCGCCCAGGGGTGACTACACATTGGTAAGCGTCTAATCTCTTAAGGGCGACTAAATGATGCTCCGTTTCTAGTCGCCCAAGGGCAACTAGACGGTGTTCCGAGTCTAGTTGTCCATGGGAAACTAGAAAATTATGATTGTCTAATCACCCGTGGGCGAATGGGTGACTAGACACTATGCACAGCTCTTTGTTGTCCCGAAACTTATTCTGCACAATTTTTTTGGAGTGAATTTCTTTCGGAAGATGGTCTTAGCAGTCCTGGACACTGATTTCAAGATTACCATTTTTGACCCCAACATTTGACAGCAATGTTACTAGTCCCTCCGTTAATACACCATTCATATTTATCTTGTTAATCAGAATGTGCTAGCTGAGGAATGGTTGTGAGGAATATATGAAAGCTGATAGCAGCGTCAGATCTCAGACGTGGAAGGTATATCAATGAGTGTTGCAAGAATTTGATGGCATGAAGGCAAAGCTTGAATTATGATGGACCGTATTGACCTATCCAATTGATAATCTGACCAAAAGGAAGCTAAATATCAAACTACAAGTTGGACCATTGCTGAAGACAGGTTAGCAAGACCAGATGGCGTCATGACGTAACTTTAATATATTTTTTTCGAACTCATGAATCATTTTGGTATTTCTCCACTGCCCATAAACTTTTACCTTTAATATGAAACTTATTATCCCAAAATACTCATAGAGAGTTTCTATCCAAGAGCATAAGCCATAAGAATCTCAAGAAAATGACCATGTCCATTGAGAGAATCTTCGTAGACAAAAGTCACCTTCTGCATTAATAAGGCAAACCATCGACCAAGCAAATTTCATTTTATTTTTTCTGTCCAATAGTGCAGATGCATATCCTTTTGGAGGAACAAAAGCGGATATCCAAAAATTCACCGTAATCGAAATAATGAAGAAATTAGTTGCAACTATCCCGCAAAAGAAAGATATCTCACAGCGCACGATTTGATTCTGAGGTGATGTTCATTGATTAATGATTCATCTTATATCCTGAGTTTCCTATAAAACTACCGTGAATTTAGCGTAAATTCCTTACGACATTAGGAGTGGCATTTTGAGCTGAGAGGTGTTAGGATGCTAAAGAATGATATTATCATCAAATCCAGATTGTCGAAACCGACATAAAGCTCCATGGCTAAGACAATAAGGAAAGGAGACATTGGGTTCCTTGCTTAATCCCAAAAAGTGTTCAGCATATGCATCCATTAACAAGACTATAAAAGTGGGGTGGAAATGCATTGGTGTATCCTATTCACATACATCATCAGAATAGACTTCATTCTTAAGGTTACTAAGATGAAAACCTAGTGGATCAAGTCAAACCCCTTCCTCAAATCAACATTTAATATAGCTCAAGACTTTCCATGTGTCGCTTTGTAACCATATATGTTGCAAGAAGAAGGTTTTCAGCAAGAGTCTACTTGACATAAATGCTGACTGGGATTTAGTTATTACCACATGTAAGACATTTTTAATCAGTTTTCCATAATTTCAAACTAACTTTGCACATTGCATTAAGACATGAGATAGGTCATAACTCTAAGACTCGAGTGGCATTCGTTATCTTGAGAATGAGGATAAGAATAGTTGCATTCCACTTTTTTAGCATTTAATGAAAGGTAAGTAACTCAAGCACAATATCTGTCACCCCCCCCACACCCACAACACTCAACAATGCGCTAAAGAATAGTGAGGCATAGCCTTCTAGACCACTTGTTTTATTTATCTATAAAGAAAAAAATGAGTCTTTCACTACATGGCTTTTGAATTCCTGCCAAATTTTGATTATACATTAGACAAACATGTAAAAGAGAAGAGGAGGCTGAGATCATCATGGTCGAATATCTGAGGGCCATGATCTTCTTCAAGGAAGTTCAAGAAGTACACACAGTGGTTTTCAATGGCAGTCAATGAATCACAAACAATTCTTGCTTCATCAACGAGGGAATGTATGTGACTAGTGGATTTACGGGTGGCGACCATTCTGTGAAAATAGGTCATGTTGACATCGCCCATCCCTATCCACATGACTTCATAACACTGAAATAGAAAATATTCTTTTATTGTTGCTACTTCATGCTACTTATCAAGAGCTTCTAGTTCCAACACTGCATTAGATGTACTAGGGTGGGTTAGACTTTCATTATGTTTATCCATCATAAGTGCATGACTAGTGGATTTATGGGTCGCAACCATTCGGTGAAAATAGGCCGTGTTGACATCGCCCATCCCTATCCACATGATTTTATAACGCTGAAATAGAAAATATTCTTTTATTGCTCCTAGCTCATGCCACTTATCAAGAGCTGATAGTTCTAACACTGCATTGGATGTACTAGGGTGGGTTAGCGTTTCATTATGTTTATCCAACAAAAAGTGCATGAGCTTGTTAAAATCGGTTTTCAAAATTTGAGTAGTTACATCTACTGAACTCGCGATTGCATCTTTTGATCAGCTTTAACTTTCTAGCAACTTAGAACATAGCAGAGACAGTGACGTTTAGAGACAACCACTCAGCAGTAATCAAAGGGAAGAAATCCAGATTTTGTAGGCAGTAATTTTAGAATTTAAATGGCATGTTCTTTATGAGAAGCTGAGCATTAAATTTATTGTTGCGCATGCATGATGTGAAAAATTAGGGTTACCAATATGAACAACAAAATCAGGAAACGAGACGTACCAACAGTCATTACCAAGGACCTAATTAACCTTTTCGTTATGGGGCTATTCTTCAAATTATTCTACCAAGTAAACGACCTCATTCTTACGTTCATGTCTTCTAACTCAGCATCAAAAGATAATCCTTAAAATCACTTATCCTACTATCAAATTTCAGCGAACGAGGAAGGAAAGGCTCATGTGATGTTAGAGTTTAATTAAAATCACTGAGAACAATCCAAGGTTTGATCAAAACCATCATCTTGTTTGATAAATTTACCATCGCCAACTAAATATAAGACATCAGTACCACACAGTTAGCCGCATACACAACCGCTACAATGAAAGAGGATAAAGCATCCGTCAATTTAACTCACAAGTTATGTTTTGAAGAGACTTAGAGAACAACATCACCTTTCACACGTGGATGCCAAAGCTGCCATATCTTACCAAGCTCCAAAAAATTATAATGCTCTTCCACAAAACCAGTTTAAAAGAAAATTCTCTACAAACTTCCTCATCTTGGGATGTTTCACCAGAGTTTCTACTAATCCGCTAAAAAGTAGGTTATTTAATTTGCATCCACTTCTTATTTAACAAAAAGGGGTGATCATGTTTTCTTACTTTTTGAGACGTCTTATGTTCATCATGCCGTGGAGAAACCTTATTTTTCCTACCTCCCATTTGGCATCCTTCATTATCGTTTGATTGGTTTCTATTCTTCCTATGTGATGAAGTGGAACAATTTTAGAGGTAAATGCTTCTTCACTCAAGTTTGTAATATTCATATTGGTGGAGTATCAGATTTAGTATGTTGTTCAACCATCTATCCCCTCTTTTCACTCTTTCCCTACGAGCTTCTGTATTGGTTCTTTTAGTTTTTTTCCACAATCTTTTTTTCACATGTCCCCAATGCTGACATAGAACACATTTGGGTGGAAGCTAAGAGTAACTTGAAGATTCATATCTTTACCCCTATCGAGATATTGTTTGGCAAAGATATTTCTAAGTTCACAACCACAAGGAGACGAGCCACATCCAATCCGATGCATCTTACCATATTTGGGGGAAGTCTAACAGTTCTCCTAACTCTGTCTACAAAGAATGAAAGTCCTTTGTGTGAGAGGAGGTTTCCATGATCTTTGTTGAGATAAATCCACAGAGGAATAATTGTAGGCTTTGAACATTATGTTTTTGGAGTCCATTCCTAAACAGAAAGAATGACATCAAATATGTGCCATAAGTGATGCCAAAGCACTCTGGTTCTCATATATTGATCCTCTAATCGGAATAAGGCTGTTTCTTAGACCTATGAACTGCACATCAAATTTACATGACTTCTCTTTCGATGACTATAATCGATTATTTATCATGTCACGACAACAAAATGTATGTTCTTAGCATAAGAAAACAGCTATTATATGCTATTGTTAACGTTGAAACCTATATGTCTGCCCTAGCTATAATAAATCCCCCCTATATGATAGCAGTTTTTAAACGCTATAATATCGAGGACATATGATAGCCTTGTTTTTTAACTTGCTAGGGTCAGTCAAACCTTATAATAGCTTTTGTTTTGGAACGTTATCGTATTTTCTATCATACTGATGTATCACTGCTATATCTATTATCGATTATGTGCTATTAGAACATGTTCATATAAAGTTGTTGTAAATTAGATTTACATAAAAAAATAATTTTCTGTTTATATTTCAAATGTACTTACATTAGTACCACAAACATGTCTACATTTTTCATCAAA
>CAJHQP010010181.1:0-19554 GCA_905132765.1 Moricandia arvensis
GTGTGAGTGAGGCCAAAGCACACAAAAAAGTCACGTGATGATTTCAAGGTCAATAAACAAGATTGTCTAGCCTCTGTGCGGGTTACTACAATGCATACTACATGCTCAACAAATATGTTGAATCTGAGTTTGTTCGGTCTTATAAAAAGAGAAACAAACTCGGCGATGGATTATTTTAAAGATATTTTTCTTAGCAGAAAAGAGTAAAGTTTACATAGTACGAGAACAAGAGTAAAACTAGTGTGCTCACCTGAGTTAGACGGAAAAATACAAGTCAGCGAGTGGAATAAAATTAAAACCTTAATTTTTAGATGTCGTCTCTGTGTGTGTTCAAGTCTAATTCCTTTTTTCAGTTGCCCTTGTCTTTCTTTTATAGATAAACATCATCTTCTATTTGTCCTAAATCGGTTAACATAATGGGCCAAGCAACTGGACTGTTAATCCAAGCTCCCATGTCAAGCTCGTGGTGCCGAACGAAGTTGAGTAAGCAAGCCGAATGAGAGTGTCGAGCCGACGATGCCGAGCATGAAACACTCCAATCCGAAAATATTTGGAAAACACGTTGAAAATTTGAAGTACAGATCGAATCAAATTTTAACAACGAAACGGAGAAACATTTTATTAATGAAATACAAGACTAAATACTGAACATCTTTTTGTCTACAAGAAAACTTCTCAAACATTACCCAAGTTCCAAATATTCTTTCCCGATGGTCTTAATAGCCTCGCGCTCCGGTCCACATAATCAACCTTACCTACATCCGAAAAAGAGACATGAGTATACAAAATTACTCAGTGAGGACGGTCAAAACCGCTGAGATGCAACTCAATAATCAAACAATCAAATTCCACGTTCCATTCTAACAACTTAGCAATTCGATTCTATCAACCTAGAAATTTTGTTTCCATCGTTTCTTACTTAGCCATTTTCCCTATTACTTATTCATTTTCATGCATTTGAAACTAACAACCTAACCTTTGATTCTATCATTCCTTTACATTAGCATTTCCTAACATTCTGACTCGAAAGTCCATCAACCTTTGACCGTAGCAGAACTTGCAGTCGTAGACAAACATGTGACCCATCTGCCCATTACGACATGTAGCCAACCTGCGGCCGAAGCTAACCTGCGACCCAAAGGTCCACAACAGCCGAAACCAACATACACGGCCCGAAGCAAAAACATAATCATAATATCTTTACGGACCGAAGCCAAAACATGATTATAATATATTTACGGCCCGAAGCCAAAACATGCGTGCCTTAATTAAATCACGTTCATCTAATCTCGCACTTTCCTTAAATTGCTTCAATTCTCAATCCGTTTCTATAACATTAGTCATCATAGCAATCCAATTCTTGTGGGATCAAATTTAACTATTTCACATAAGCATCTTAGTTAAACATAACATCATTCACGCAATCTAACATGCTATATCCTATGAACGCATGAACGTTCTTCGATCTTTGAGAACCACCTCGAAGAAAAAAGAACAAACTTTCCATAAAAAAATCCTCTAACGCATAGTCTTCATCCTAACAATCCAACTATGATAAAAATACTAATTATTAAGGTTCCACGTATCATGCCCTCGCCTCGTTTGATCTTAAAAGATCCAAGACTTTGAACCTTCATGCGTTTTCTGGTGAAGAACTTCTCTGCTCCTTCTCGTTCGATCATTCTTCTCAAAATCTTCTCTCTAAAACTTCGTTATCCCTCTGACTTCTTTCTAGATCTTGTTTATATGTTGTGTGAGAAATGAAAGTTGGAGGTCCCCTTTATACTAATTTCTAGACTTGTTCACCAAGTCGGGCATTAAGTGCTACTTCCATATTTATCTTGGTCAAACTTGTCATTAATGGCTTGAAGAATCTCTACGCGTATTTCCTTATATGACTCCCGCAGATCCGACCTTTGTTTCGTATAATCTCATAACGATACCTAGTGAAACTTTTCTTACTTGGAAACCACATTGTCTAGTAGTTGAACATTCCATAATTGGCCTTACGGTCTTAATCTTTCCTTACTTGTGATTAGATCGTTCTGTGATCGTCTTACCATCACTCAGCCGATTTTAAATTCGTTCAATGACCTCTATAATGATTTGAAATTTATGCTTCGATTGGTACAATTGATAATAAAACATTAGCAATATGTTGTAACAGTAGTATGCTGCAGAAGTTGTATGTTTTCATTAAAGTTTTTAATAAAGTGTAGCTCATTAAAGTCTTTAATAGAGTGATTGATGTAACATTAGCAGTATACAATTTTAAATTATCATAAAATTAGTATATAATATATTTATTTTAAAATAATATTATACATATAGTTATAATATATATTAATAGTATATTTGTCTTTAAAAATAATGAATCTTATTCAGTTATAAATTATATTATATTTTTAAAAGTGAAATCTTAATATTTTAAAATATATAAAATCTATTTTAAAAATATAAAATTTATTTTTGGATATAAAATAATTTGTAATATTATTAAACTAATTAATTAAATATATAAATTATCTTTATTTATTTATTGGTAGAGTAGTAATAAATGATTCAAATATAAACTTATCATAAAAATTAATATATGATATATAACTTATTTATTTCTAAATAATATAGATATATGTATTTCTATAATATATAAATATATATGTTATGTTATGTTTTGTTATTAAAAATAATGACTGATATGTGTAATTATATAACTTATATTATATTTTAACTTTGAAATATAGTTTTTTTTAATTAAAAATATTTGATTGCAACTTTTATTTTTAAAAACAAAAAAAGTTATTTTTGATTATAAAAATTATTTTTTATATTATTAATAAAAATAAATTAGTTATATATAATTATTTTT
The DNA here is from genome assembly GCA_905132765.1 of Moricandia arvensis. Lineage (NCBI taxonomy): Eukaryota > Viridiplantae > Streptophyta > Magnoliopsida > Brassicales > Brassicaceae > Moricandia > Moricandia arvensis. The sequence goes on from CAJHQP010010181.1 coordinate 2,870, forward strand.
ATAGATTCTAAATGCAAATGCTGTCTCAAAAGCATCATATAAGAGCATTGAACAAAAAATATTTGGAGAACATCAACATCTTGTAAATGCTTTTCTGATAAATGTTGATTACATAATAAATAGCATAATGTTCATGTTAATGCTCTGTCAATCAAGAATTTAGTCAAAATACAATTCATTCTTCCAACTTTCAAGAATACAAGTGTTTACATACTTAGAAAAAATATGCTCCTTGTAGAATTAAGCCGCTCTAATGGGCCGATTTCCTTATTTGATGGGTCTTAAGGTTCTAAAAATCGGCCTAGGCGGCGTCTAGGCCTCCTCCTAGGCAGCAAATCGGTCATATCCGTAACGATTTTCTTAAAATCTGATTTATACCGATTTATATGATTCAAATCGATTTAAACTATTTGAAATCAGTTAAAATCGGTTAAAATCAATCTAAATTAGTCTAAATATAGTATTTTAAGCAATAATGTTAGTATAGATCCACAAAATTTTCCATTTTTTTTGTTTTGCATATGTAACTTTAATAATTTATCACAATAAACTTATATTTTTAATTAAAAACTAAAATAGTTCATGTAAATGTCATATATATACAAAATAAATCAATAATTCGTTAATGTCTAGACCTCGCCTAGGCTCCGAATAATCCGTCTAGTCGCTAGTCGCTAGTCGCCTATAAAACGCCTAGTTACCGCCTAGCGATTTCTTGAACATTAGGTCTTATGAAGAGATGTAATCTATCACCGACAAGGTAAGTAACCCCTCGTCTCAAATGCAGTCAATAAAAACTTAACGGGTTTGGATCAGTACTGAATATGTTGTTCTTGGTGTTAATATAGGTGAGAACACTAATACGAAAAGACTTCAAAGCCGCCTTAGATCAGAACGCTATCCTTATCTCTCCAGCAGCTCCATCTGATGCATACAAGACTAGTGAAAATAAAGATGATCCACTGGCAATGTGTGCTGGATACATTATGACAGTAAGAAGTGTTTAATGACATGAGACTGTTTGTTGCGGGACTTCCGACGATTATATTACCATGTGGATTAGTCCAAGGAGGTCCCTCTGGTTTACCCGTTGGTCTTCAAATGATCGGTGAAGCCTTTGATGAGGTTTGTTATGTAAAATTTTGGACTAGATTATAGAACAAGTGATGATTGAGTGATGTTTTTGTTATTGGTTTTAGGAGAAATTGTTGAAAGTTGGTCACAAATTTGAGAGGGAAATTGCTAAAAATACCACTTTCCTTGTACTACTTTTCAAAAATACCTTAATCACTTTTACCCTTGTTTTTTAAGAGGGAAAATATACTTATAACCATTGGGTTAATTAATATAAGACTTAGGGTTTAGAGTTAAGGGGTGGTGTAGGGTGGAGGTAGGGTTTAGGAATTTAAAATTTAGGATTCTAATTAATTTTAAAAAAATTTACCCCTTAAAAAAGTGGTATTTTTGGAAATGTCTCTTTAATGAAGGTAAAAATGAAAAGTGGTAAAAGGAAAGTGGTATTTTTGAAAATTCTCCAATTTGAGAAGACTCTCTCAAAGTTTCAAGCTTTGTTCCTCCATTTGTTACCAAATGTAGCCTAATACATGAAATCATGAAGGCTCTTTTATTTTGTGCGTTTTACTTTCATATTTTATTTTAGTAAATCAGGTTAATTAATTTGTAATTTAACTTCTATATATTCTTTTATACAAATGTAGATGCTCAGTATATTATCACTTTATATTGAATAATTCCCTCAAATAACCATTTTTAAGTTTTTGTTATCAAAAAACACTTTCAAAACAAATAATCGAAATAGTTCTTTTTATTTTGACATTTTTAATATTTTTATTTTTAAAAGTCTTAAGCTCACCCTCAAAACTCCACCTTATAACTTTAAACCCTAAGTCCATACTCCCTCCATTTTATTTTAGTTATTGTTTTAAGTTTGCGCACATAAATTAAGAAAACATTTAAATTTCCATATTTTCAAAATAAAAACATCATTACCTATAAACTTAAGCACATTTCAACCAATAAAAAATAGAATAGCATATAAATTTAATAAAATTTACCTAGAAATCATAAAACGATACTTATTTTAAAACAAAAAATTACTCTACAAATACAAGTAAAATAAAATAGAGTGAGTATTAGTTAACGATAGAGGTATAAATGTATATTTGCATCATTTAATAAAAAACTTTTAATCATTTTTCTTTTTATAAACTATTTTTATGACAAAACTTTTTAGTGATATCTAACATATTTTTCTTTTATATATTTTGGGTTCCTGCAATTGCATTCATGCACTTTGTTGTTTTATACGGTTGTATTATTAATAGGGCTGTATCATTATTCATAAAGACGTCATGATACGATCTTTAAAATACACCATCTGTTTTTATATTACATGATATTTTGGTTTAATGCACAAATTATTAAGAAAATATTGTAATTATATAATATGAAGTGAGCCGTATAAACAGGAAAATGATGTTCTCTACGTGTACCAACACATATCTTTACAAAGAGACAAAACCATTACACGTTTCAATTAAACTATAAGTACTTTGAAAAATGATTAATGAAAATGAAACTACCTGGAGTTGGAGTATATGTATAGATCACTTCATTTTCAAGAATATTTTCAGCAGAAATCATGTGTTAACTTGTAATCATGCAAACATATTAATTCATGTAATCTAGTGGTCTATGCGAATATCTGTCTCAAGCTCTATATCCAACGGCTTAGAATCAAGCGTGTGCAATGTTTGACCTTTCGTCTAATGCCTGAAAGGTCAGCACCTGGCACATGCAGTTTATAAACTTTTCAACTATGAATTATGCAAATGATTTTTCCTTTGGACGATATGTTTAGTTGTTATAACAGAACACAATTATTGCTAATAAATTATATATTAGTTAAATGATGTTTAGATTAACAATTGGCTAAATAAATATTAGCCCCCTTGTTTGGTGGCCCTATATAAACGGAACTAATTTTCTTAGCTTTTGTTTTTTTTGTTTTTGCTAACCAATTGTGTGAGTGTGTTAACGAGTCACATATGGTGATAATTGACTTACGTAGGGCTTTTTTAAGAGATCATGTAAAACGAGGTTGTATAAAATAATGAAAGGAATATATAGTACCAAGACACATTACTTTCCTTTTACAATCGAAGATACAAAGGATCATTTGGATAGTGATTTGCTATTTGGCACCTAGCTTTTGACTAGCCAGTACACTTTTGTTTAAGTTCTCACATAATGTTTATACGACAAAGCTCACATCATGATGTAATTCTCTTTTAGAAGAACGTGATTCATTGACATCAATCGCATTTTTTAAAAATGCAACATAAGTTTCTTATAATACTAATGTTTAGTAATTTAATATTACTGTTTTAGTAAATATTTTTCTGCAGACAACTTGAGCAAATCACGTACAGTGCCGGCTCTTGGGGGAGGCAAAGAGGGCACAAGTCATGGGCCCACCTTAAATTCTAAGTAAATTAGTGATAAAAAAGGACCTTAATTTTTGGTGTTTTTTTAACAATAAGGCCCTATAATATTATGTTTAGTTGGGTGTAATACAGAAAAAAAGTTTGGCCAAGGGTCCAGTATAATGTTAAGACGGGCCTGATCACGTACACGGTACATCATCCTCCCACGTAAAGTCCAACTCGGCAATTCAAGCTTAGTAATATTAAGTATTTTTAAGTTCAAAAGAAAATATTAAATATTTTTTTTTTGTTTGGTTTCTAATTCATTATCATTGACATTAAAAATTCTCAAAATATTTAAAATTCCATTGCTTGCGCGTCGCTTCCCCCATTTTCTTTGCTTTTCTTGTTTGACCAATTTACACATAAACAGATGTGCATACCTACATATATGATATAATAATCCAGATAATTAATATGTATATAGGTTTATATGCATATATGTGCCCGCTCATGTCTTCAAACCTTCTAAAAAGCTAAAATCTATAAAACCCTAGCTAGTAGCTAATTCAATGTGTTCTTCTCCTCCTCCTTTCTCAAAACATTATATGAATCTTGGTCACAGAACCATGTTTACGACTGTTTATTTCGTCATGATCCTCTTGGTTTGTAGCTCCTGCAACGCCGCGGCGAGGATGGGACCAATTAAGGTTTCTGAAATGGACATAGTTCAAGCAAGATCAAGATCGTCAAGACATGAGCTCACCGATGGTTTTAGATTCGAAGATAGTCGTGTGTTCCATATTTTGTCTAAACGGGGACTTGTACCACCTTCGGGACCTTCCAGAAGGCATAATTCTATTGTGAATGATCTCAAACACTAATTGGTTTCTTTTTGATTTGTTGTTTTAGTTGGTTTTTTTGACAATCATAATATACATGTTTAGAAGATTCTTGAAATTGTTTTTTTTTTGGGCGAGGTTTTGGTCCTTTTAATATATGTTTTTGTTCATTTTATACATCATTTGATTTCATTCACATCTGTAAATATCTCGTTGGAAAGTGATACGTACGTACGTATATTGTATGTATCACCCACCATTGTAAATATCTTTCATATCAATTCTCTTCGAAAATAATAGGGATCATCTAACTTCTTGGCTAGAGTTTTTTTTTTTTTTTTCGGCTCAGGCTAGAGTTTTTAATGGGTTGATATTTTGTCATTATTACTTGGTAATTTAACTCTTAGCCATCAAGCTCACGGATTGATCTTATATCTGAAATAATATGTATATCATAAAAACGAAACATACATTAATTTCAAGGGGTAACTAATAAAAAAAACACTTCTAATGTACATCATGTTTTTAAATCATTTAGCCTTAAGTTTTGTCTCGTGGATTGTTTTAAACTCTTATCGGTAAGCACAAGAAAACTATTTCATGAAACTTGTTTATTATGACAGAAAATGCTTATACATTTTACCAAAAGAAAAAAGAAAATGCTTATTATACACTGCTAATAAACACCTTACAGGAATGCAATCAATCCAGCGAGGTACAATTCTGATTGAGTGAAGTTATCTAATGGCTTGAAGAAGAGTTATCTAGGTAACCGAAGTTTTTAACCCATGGAAGACTTCGGCCTGTAGGTAGGGATGTCAAATGGGCCTCGCCCATGAGCTCCAAAATACAATGGTCTAGTTATGAACATGTCTATTTGGACATGGGTTTAAGTGGGCAAACAAATATAGGTTTAGATAAGTTAGACCAGGTGGATTGGGCAGTCCAGAACATTAAAAATATTTTCACGTTTTTCTGCCAAATCCGCAAATTCATATTTTTCACCAAAACAGCAAAAAGTTGTTTTCTCACAGAAAAAAAAAACAAAAATCATGTTTTCCCATCAAAACCGCAAAAACATATTTCCTTTTGAAATTGTAAAATTATATTTTTTCTAAAACTGCAAAATCGCTTTTTTCATCAAAATCAAAAATTATATTCCCGACAAAACCATAAAATCTCATTTTCTTACCAAACCCATAAAATGAGTCATTTTTGGCCAAAACAGAAAAATCTCTTTTTTGTCAAATTTGCAAAACCATGTTTTCATACCAACAGCAAGATCACCTTTTTTGACAAAGTGAAAAATCTCATTTTTTAACAAAATTGTAAAATTATATTTTCCGCTAAACCAAAAAATCATGTTATTTTACCAAAATCATAAAATCACATTTTCATGCAAAAACACACAAAATTATGTTTTCAATCCACACAATCAACGAAATCACTTGTGGCTAAAATCGTAAAATAACATTTTTTCTACTAAAACAACAAAACTGTAAAATAACATTTTTCCACGGAATCCATCAAATCACGTTTGTAATGTTTACATTTTTAATACAAAAATTTGGATGTTTATATTGATTGGGCTCTATGAACATCCCAATTGGTTAAAGTTCTGTTTGGACATAGTCTTATTTGGGTTCTGTTCATCACAAGAAATGTCTATCTGGACATACCCAAATGGATGTTGACACGCTCATTTGATACCCCTACTTGTAGGGCTGTAACACGGGACTTGGCATTATTTTGTTACTGTTTGTATAGTGTCGTATCAATTTGTTATATAAACCAAAGAGAGATCGAGCGGGAAAAGTAGAATCGTTCATTTCTGTTACCCTTTGTATACTCTGGTGGTTTCCTTCTGTCTGCCTAATAGGCTAATACTACAAAAATACTGAAGGGTTTAAATTTGATGTTCTACTCTCTAAAGCAAAAAGTATTTATCCATATTTCATATTCGTATATAGTTATCCAACATGTGAGAAGTTACTTGGTATCTTAATGTTGTAGTGTTTGTTTAAGCGAGGTTTACTCCATAATTTTAGAAATAACTCTCCCCCTTTCAAGAATCGGTATCATGTTCTCTCACTATAACTCTCAAACAAACCTCTTCTAGCTCACTCAGTTACAATAAGAATAAGAAGATGATACAGATAGCTTGAGAAAACCTGACTCTTTCTATTCTCAAAATTGATACAAACTGAATAACAAAATCGGTACATATGTACTTTAGATCTCTCCTCTTTTTAGCTATTTGAAAACAATTTCAAATAAATTTTTTCACTCAAAATTTCCAGTCATTCAAGTCATGTTTAATAGAGAAACAAACGTTTGCATTAAGATAATCCAAAATATTTGACCGTATGCGAAAAGAAACAATGATTTCATACAATATTGCTTCTAAATCACATTTCCCACATGTCATTATCCCATCATTTAAACAAAAACACCATAATCAAAAACACAATATCACCTTCTTTAATCATTACTAATTTGTGTTTTTCTTTTTTTTTCTCCCCTCAAACCCTTAGAAAATACACACTAAGCTCAGGCCCACCACTTGACCCATCAGGATTCATCATGTAAAAGGCCTCCGAATCTCTCGACCCGATAACCCGCTCGAACATGGCTCTCATATACATAAGCTCACCTTTCTCGGACCCCACCGCTTCACTCCCCTCTTCCCCCGCCGTTGCCGCCGCAGGTAAGACTCCGGCACCCATCGTTATAGGCCCCACCGCCTTCAACACTCTCCACTCCGCCTCTCCACACTCTTTCCTTGCCGAGTAACCACACTTCTTGCCGTTACAATACGTTCTCCACGTGGACTCTTCAAGAAGCTGCTTCTTGGAGTCCATCCTAAACGCTGCCGTTTCCAGCGCGATCCTCACGAGCCCTGAAGCCATTTCCTTGACGAGTACGCTCGTGGGAGTCGGTAACTGGATCAGGACAGATGGTAAACGGGTCGGGTCGTCTTGTACGGCGAAGTACACGTGTCCACGACGGTTTCCGAATAACGTACCCACGACACGGCCCGAGTTAGAGAAACCTAGTGCGTAACGGATCTTCTCCATTGTCTTTTTCTTCTTCTTCTTTGGGATTATGTGTTGAGTATGGAACTGGTCTGGTTGTGTTTGGTCGGAGGAGAAGTTGAAACGTGTCAAGATCTTTTCTTCGTTGTTGTTGTCTTCTTCTTCTTCTTCCTCGTCGTCTTCTTCTTGAACCTTCTTCTTCTTCCAGTTGAAGTAACGTTTAGAGAGAGAGAAGGAAGAGTCGAGAGAAGTGGTGGATAAGATTGACTTCATGTCTTTAACATGTAATAACAAAGTTGTAGTTTGGAGTGAACCTCTTGGGTCTCTTATATTGGTGTTTAATGTAGTTTTTAATGCTTGTGGGGGTTGATTTAATTTTAATATAACACTAGATTTTGATCCGCGCTTTAAAAGCGCGGATATATTTTTACCTATTTTGATAAAATTTATTTGAATTAATTATTCAAACAAAAAAATTTAAAAGTTGTTTTATTATAATATTCGATTTTCATGTAATGTTTTCATATCCGACCCAGATCCATAGTTGAACCGTACTTCCGACAACTTTTATATAATCTAGTTAAGATTTAATTAAAATTTACTAATTAAAATTTTGAGCCAACCCGGTATATATTTTAAAACCCGCAATTAATCTGTAATATGATATTCGTTGATCCGCTAAAAACTCCATAAAAATTGATAATATATTTTTAAAAATTTGTTAAATAACTCATATTTTTAATATTAAAGAAAATTGATTTTTTTGTAATTTCTTTAATATAAACTCTCTTGTCATTTGAAAAAAAAATGAAACAATGGTAGCAGAAAAAAACACAATTTATTCATATAACGATATTAGTTTCTTTTCGTTATTAATAACCTATGATAAGTTTACATTCTTACTTATTTTATATCTAAAAATTAGTTTTTAAAACAAATTGAATTGACATATCATTATTAAGATAAAATGACACAATAAATAATAATTTATAAATTTTGTATCACTAGATAATATGATGCACAAAAATATGATATTGAAATTATATGAAAAATCATAATTTTGATTAGAGAAAAATTATTATTAATCACAAAAATAGAAAACATTATCAGTTACCATAAATATAGGAAATATTTAGTTGCTTAGTTAATTAAGATTCTAAAAATAAATAATGATAGTATCTTATAAATATGATTAAAATCTAGGGGTAGAATCCTAAATTTTAACAATAGGATCCTGCTTTAATAGTATAGATTTAAGAAAAGTATGTCTACGTTTTGATTAGGTTTCTGTCATTATATTCTTACGTATATATTTTATTTATGTCTCTTTCACGTTTCTTATAATATATAAGGGTAATTTTAGTCTAATGACACGTATGCGCTTCCTCATTTTAAATTTTGATATTAAAGCGATAAATCATTGTTAAAATTTTGGGTTGACTGTGATGTGGGAGCGAATGTAAAGAAGCAAAGATATGGCCCTTGACTTAAGTAATGAATCATCCACTTAAATAGTAACCAAACTAAAGTTAATTGGTTCTCTCTTATTGGACTTTACTAAATTTTAGATTTATCATACATTAGAATTAGAAGCATTGGTCCGGAGATCTACGCAACCTACTAAAAATAACTTGTTTATATAAAAATTAGAAAAAGAGATGTGAAGATTGTTTATCTGTTAAAAGAGAAAGGTGGATGTGATAGAAGATAGAAAAAGAGAAAAAGAGAGAGGTGAGACAAGCGAGGGCGGTGAGCAGCCACCACCTAACCGTAGATCAAGGGACTGTCCTCATCGGGACTTATGAATAAGACATATCACACATCAAATCGACATTAATCTTTTGTCATTTTTACACACAGATTAAATGTCTATTTGGTTAAATCTATATATGTCTACCTATATAGATTTAAGGAGACAAGGTGTGCGATTGATCTCTATCAATGTCTCATCGATAGCGTGGGCTACCGATAGTTGACAAATTTGCCTACCTTTTACACTCGTACACATATTAAAATGTTATGAAAACCTTTCCATAATAAACACATTGTCTTCTTTTAGTAAAGTTGGACGCAATTTTCTAGTTATGTTATCTATATTTGAGTTCTTTTTTTTTTGAAAGATGGTTTTATGACAGATATGATTTATATATTTGAGTTATTCTAGAGTAGAAATACCACAAAGTGTTACAATGATATATTATAGTATGATTTTAATTTATTATTTTAGATGTGGACGGTTGAAAATCTATATACGAAGTTTCAGTAGATGTGATTTATGTATGCTGCTATGTAGATGTTTCTTCAGCAATGGATAACCTTATGTGCTTAGACGTCTGGTTTGTTGTTGTTGTTGTTGTTGTTAGATGATGTGTTTGTTGTGTGTTTATAGGTGAGAAAAGTATAGGCGAGATCTTGATCACCAAATACCATTGTTGACAAAAAGTCAGGTTCTAAAAATTGGTCTTGGTGGCGCTTAGGCCCGCGCCTAGGCCCCCGCCTAGGCGGTAAATCGGTCCTTTCCGAAATGATTTTTTTAAAATCCGATTTGTACCGATTTATATGATTCAAATTGATTTAAACTATTTGAAATCAGTTTAAATCGGTTAAAATTAATCTAAATTAATTTAAATATAGTATTTTAAGTAATAATGTTAGTATAGATCTACAAAATTTTCCATTTTTTTTATTTTGCATATCTAACTTTAATAATTTATCACAATAAACTTATATTTTTAATTAAAAACTAAAATAATTCATGTAAATGTCATATATATACAAAATAAATCAATAACTCGTTAACATCTAGACCTCGCCTAGGCCCCGAATAATCTGCCTAGTCGCTAGTCGCCTATAAAACGCCTAGTTACCGCATAACGATTTCTTGAACATTGACAAAAGTTGTATTATTTTCTAAATTTATATCAAACGATATATTTTAATATAGAAAAAGATAAAATATAAGAACTAACCCTTTTGAACGTCTAACGTTAACAGAAAAATGTAAGTACTAGTACTTTTACCTTACCTTTTATTTTTTATTCTTCCATTTAATTGGTGAAGTTAAAATTTAAACTGATGAAGCACGAGTTTTAAACGTCAAAATTTATATAAGTAACGGAATATATATTTTTAGCAATGGTTTATGGGCCGGGTAGGTATATAATACCAACTAGTATATTTAGAGTTCACCTTTTATGTTTAGAATTTAAACTATAACATTTTAAAATGTTATTACTCAACCAATTATATTATTACATATAGTGCTAATATATTCAAAATACTACTTTACTTACTATAGTAACATTGCCACATATTTTAGTTTTCACGAAAAAAGGTAAATCTTTGAAAAAGATGTTTTATTACTAAATTTTTGGACTTTCGTTTTCATATGCAAAAGTCCTTTAAGAAAATCTATGCAAACACTTCATTGTCACATCTCGGGTAAAATATGATGGGACAAATTACGGCAACATCAAACCAATCAAACGTTGTCTAATGTGTTTGTTTCCACACATACACCAAGAAGATGTTTTTCTTTCTCTTTTCTTTTTATGTTTGAACATTTTATCTGAACCAGAAAATCAATCAGAATTGGTCTAAAAATGCGTACTCGAAATTGAACTTAAAGTTTCCATATACCTAGCTAGTTCTAAATCTTTTCCACCCAAAAAAATAAATTGAAAAGAAATGATCATAATAGACATGAACCTGAAAAACTCGATCCAAATAGACTCGACTCGAGTGTTATATATTCAATCTAAAATATGAGTATACAAGACCATAACTCCATGTATTCAATTTTTTTTTATAATTGACTTGTTATGTCTTTTTGTTTGCAATGTTCATTGTTATTTTGTATTATATTCAAGTAATATGAAATTTTAAATGTAAAATTTTGATTTTAAAATTTTTAATTTCAAGACTTTATTTTTTGCAAAAAAGATAAATATGACAAATTGCAATTAAATTTTTGATGAAGTTCAAGTATTTCAAAAAAATTTGGATTGTAAATATCCGAACCGCATAAACAAAATATATACCTAAAAATTACATATATTTTATAAGTACTTTAATTACAGATCTTGACCGAGTTGAATCCAAAAAACCAACCTAAACCCAAATATTTAAGAATTATTATCCAAAAATCTGAACTCAAAAGGAACTAGCTGAAAGCTTGATGATGCAGGAGGAGGATAAAGAACGGCTGCTGAGGTAAAGACTTTGTGAAAATGTCAGCGAGTTGCAGGGATGAAGGCACTTGATTGACGACCAAAGCACCTAACGCTACTCTTTCCCGAACATAATGAAAGTCGGTGTCAAAGTGCTTACTTCGGTTGTGCAACGCTGGATTCGCAGTCAAGTAGACGGCAAAGAGATTATCACAGAATAATTCAGGAGGGTCTGGAAGAGATATGCCCATTTCACCAAGCAGAGACGCAACCCACTTTAGCTCTATTGCAGTAAGAGACAGAGTACGGTACTCTGCTTCGGTGGAAGATCTTGACATCGTGGGACGTCGTTTGGCCGACCAGGAGATGATGTTGGAACCCAAGAAGGTGCATAAGCCACCTGTGGATCGATGTGTCTCACGGCACCCGGTCCAGTCACTATCGCTGAAACCATAGAGCAAGAAATTTGTGTCTGCATTAATGTTCAATCCAAGCCGACATGTTCCTTTCAAGTAGCGAAGGATGCGCTTCAAGTTGGAGAAGTCATCAATAGTGGGAGAATGCATCTTCTGGTAGACATAGTTCACTGCAAATTGAATGTCTAGCTGGGTTAAAGTCAAGTACTGTAACTTGCCCGCCAAGCTACGGAAGTAAGATGATTCTGAAAAGAGCTTCTCATTTCCAAGAACTTTGTCTAACTGGAGCAGTAATGGTGTTGGCATAGGTGCACAATCCGCCATACCTGCAACCACAAGAAGGTCCAGAGTGTATTTTTCCTGACAAAGGAACATACCCTTACTGTGAGCTTGAATCTGAATCCCAAGAAAGTAGTGCACAGAGCCCATGTCCTTCATTCGAAAAGTGGTGTTGAGAGTGACCAGAAGCCGTTCTATTAGCTTCTCGTTGTTGCCAGTAAGTAACATATCATTCACATAGAGGAGGAGATACACCACATCACGATCATGAAGGTATACAAACAAAGATGGATTGCTGTGAGTGCACTTGAAGCCAAATTCAAGCAAGAAGGTGCTGAATTTATCAAACCAAGCACGAGGAGATTGACGAAGGCCATAGATAGATTTTTGTAACTTACAGACATGATGAGGCTTCTTTGGATCAGTGAAGCCCGGAGGTTGCTTCATGTACACGGTTTCTTTGAGATCACCATGCAAGAAGGCGTTCTCTACATCAAGTTGCTTGATGTCCCATTTGTTGACTGTGACAATATGAAGTATTGACCTTATGGTAGCTGTGCGGACTACTGGGCTATATGTTTCAACAAAGCCGACTTCTTCTGACTGCTCATTTTCTCGAGCTACCAAACGAGCTCTGAGTTTCTTCAAGTTTCCATTTGCATCTAGTTTGGACTTATACACCCAACCACAATTTATAGGCTCAATGGTTGGAGCAGGGGGGACTAAATCCCAAGTGTGAGTAATCTGCATGTTACGGTTCTCGTGAGCCATTGCTTCATACCAACCTGGATCCTTCAAAGCAGCAGTAACTGATTTAGGTTCTGGAAAAGACGAAGTAACAAATAGCAAAACATATTTTGGGTTTGGTTTTCTAATCCCAACTTTTGCCCTGGTAACCATTGAGTGAGCCGGGGCTGGTTGCATTAATTTTGGAGCCAAAGGAGCTGGAGAGGCCACATGAGATGCAGAAGAGGATGAGAGAGGTGGAAAATCATCTTCAGAGAAAAGAGAACCAGTTGTGTTAGGCAAAGTTGGAACCAGAGGTACTTGTTGAACAGGTCTAGGGACAAATTCTTCTGGGATTACGGTCACGTCTTCAAGAGGTGGAGTGGTGACATGTTCAGACCTCCAAGCAGACAACAAAGGTATGTCTAATGACTGAAGAAACGCTTGATACTCCTTCTGATAAGGAAAGTTTGTTTCATCAAACAGGGAATGCCTACTGATGTATACACGAGCAGATGGTGGATGTAAGCATTTATATCCCTTATGTTTCTCACTATACCTGAGGAAAACACAATGAAGACTTTTGGGATCAAATTTATTTTGCTCATACGGTCGCAGAAAAGGATAGCAGCTGCTTCGAAAGACCCTAAGAGAAGTGTATATAGGTGGTTTACCTACAAGCATTTCGTATGGACTTTTGTAACCAGGTAACACTGTAGAAGGGAGCAGATTTTCGAGATAACTAGCTGTCAAAAACGCTTTAACCCATAATTGATGAGGGACTTTACTCTGGAACATGAGAGACATGCCAAGTTCAGTTATATATCGATGTCTTCTTTCGGCGAGACCATTCTGTCGTGGTGTGTGTGGACAAGACATTTGGTGTTTGATGCCACAAGACGCTAGATGAGAGGTGAACTTGTTGCTGGTGAATTTACCGCCACCATCAGTTTGGAAAACAGAGATTTTGCAGTCAAGTTGTCGTTCAACTAATTTCTAAAAGCTCAAGAAAGCAGTAAAGAAATCTGATTTCATTCTCAAAGGGTACAGCCAGCAATATCTTGAGTAATGATCAACAAAAACTACATAAAACTAAAACCCTTGAGTAGAGACAACATGACAAGGCCCCCAGAGATCACAGTGGGCACGTTCTAAAGGTCTGGAAGCAACAAAATCTGAACTAGAAAAAGGTAGACGACAAAATTTTCCAAGTTGACAAGCCTCACAGAACTGACGACTTGGTTTATTGAGAATGATGGCCTTATTCTGAGACAACCGTTGGAGAACATCTTGGTGCGGGTGACCTAGCCGCATGTGCCACACATCACCACTTGCAGTCTGTTGTCTGTGAGAATAGAAGACCATGAACTTCGGGTTCTCTAACAAGTAAAGGTCGTTTTGTCTAACTCATTTAGTTAGAATTTGGCTTGTCTGTTTGTCCTTCACAACAACACTATTAGCATCAAACTCAATGGAGCAAGGATAATCAGCAGTGAGTTTAGAGACCGAAAGCAAAGATTTAGTAATTGCAGGACAAACAATAACATCTTTCAATGGAAGATTACCTTGAAGGCTAGGCAACACAGCAGAACCAACATGAGTGATAGCGAGAGGATCACCATTTCCCACCAAAATTGTGTCTTCTCCTATGTAAGCACGAGATGTCTGAAGTTGAGATTGGTTATTGGTGATGTGAGCTGTAGCACCAGAGTCGGCATACCATTCTTGTCTAGATAGTTGATGGTTGTCTTGAACACGAACCGCAGTCAAGGCGTTGTGGTACTCATCGGTCTGAAAGGAATGGTCGAAGCTTTTGTAGCACTTATGAGCTGCATGACCAAACTTATTGCAAATCTGACAAGTTGGACGGTTATCTGATGAAGCACCACGACCTTGAGATTGACTGATCTGTTGATAGAACCCCCGACCTTGGGTAGAGTAGTTTCCTCTGCCGCGAGAGCCACCTCTGTTTTAACCTCGACCTCTTGAAGGATATCCACCTCTGTTGGCATAGAAAGCTTGGTGCAGGGAGACTTCTGTTGGTGCCTCATACGTGTTGAGCTTGTCATTGAAACCGATAAGCTTGAATATCACATCGTCAAAATGGGGTCCAGGAACATAATCCATGGAGTTTTCAATGGCTGTAGAGATAGATTCGTACTCTCTGCCCAAACCACAAAGGACACCATAGATCTTTTCTTGTTCTAACATGGGAGCTCCAATCGAATCCAGCTGATCACAAAGTGACTTTATCTCTGAGAGGTACTCCATGAGAGAACGAGATCCTTTCTTGGTGTTCTGAATGCGGCTCTACAGCTCTAACTTTCTCGTCGGGGAGACGCGGTTGTACTTCTGAGCAAGATAGTACCAAACTTCCTGAGAGGAACAGAGTCCGTAGGCACTTCGGATAACATCTTCTGATAGAGATCCGACCAGCCAAGCCATGATGTGTTGGTCAGTACGGACCCATTTTGCATACTCTGGGTTTGGTGTCTCAGCCACTTCGTCACCATGTCGATGCACAAGGGTAGGAGGAGGACGAAGAGTTGCACCAGTAACATAGCCAATGAGAGACTGACTGTTTAAAAACTGCTCAAACTGAAACTTCCATGAAAGATAGTTTGTGTCGTTGAGCTTTAGAGTAACACACTGAGTGATTGTTAACCGAGATGAAAAGGGGTCATCAGCCATGGCTCTGATACCATGAAATCTTGATGAAAACAAGATAACTTTGTGAAGAAGAAAACTCTTTTATTGATATTATTCTCTTGCTTTACACAAATGCATAACAAATATATATATAGTGATAGACTGAGACAAACTAGGGCATAGCTCAGCATGTGATAGCATACAATCCCAACGCCTCAAATCTGTTGGATAGCTGGAGAGCCTTGGCGATATGCCCCGTACGAAGACTGCCTTTTGACTTCACAGCTGTTGCATGTTTATGACCGTTAATGGAGAAGGAGCTAGGCTGAGATGGATCGCATTGGGCTTCAGGTGGAGTTGGGCTTATACTAACCTCAGTTCAAAATATGAATGCCGACTATTTATTTTCTAAATTATTGTTAGAAAAAAAAAACACATTTCAGAATTAAACGTCCAAATTATTGACTTTATGAGGACGATATGCTGGCGTTTGGTGTACTATTTTTCTTTTCTTTTTTTGGTGCTCAGTACGACTTACAATGCGAGCATGCGCGTTTAATCTAAATCCAACCCATGATTATTGTAAGTAGCCTTTTATGCAATTAAGTTTATGCTTTATAATACGTGGAATTCGAAAGAAGCTTACATAATTCCCAATGTAAAACTTTATTTATTTACCCCAAAATTGAATAACTCTATTATGGAGTTGAAAACTATTCAACTCTTCTCCATTTTGTATTGGAAAATGAAGTAATAAATAAATGCTCGTTTCATTATAAGTGTCATTTTAGTTTTGTGCACAAAGATTAAGAAAATAATTAATTTTGTTATTTTCTATATAAAACACAATTACTCATACAACTAACCATTTTTCAACCAATAGAAAAATAAATTATAAAATAAAATTAATAAATTTTACATTGAAAACCGAAAACGATATTTATTTTGTAACAAAAAAATTTTCTACAATGTCACTTAATATGAAACAGAGGGAGTAAAAAAATAATTTACTTTATTTATGGAATAAATCCATTTTTATTCCATTATAAAATAGGAAATAAAGTAGAGTTGTAGCTTCTTACTCTATACTTTAATTTGGAATAAAAAATATAGTGGAACCGGA
>CAJHQP010010182.1:0-19550 GCA_905132765.1 Moricandia arvensis
GTTCCTCGGAATTTCCTCGGAAAATTCGAGGAAATTCCGAGGAACAAGATGCGTTTTTTACTGAAAAACGACAAACTTACCCATGTTCCCTCAGACCCATGTTCCTCAGCCAATTTTCCGTTTAAAAGAAAAACAAAAATAGACTAGTCTAGTTTGCCGAGTGTCGTCCATCAGCCGGATGAATTCGAATCGTCCCGATCTTGTGGAAACTCTCTAATCAACCTGTTCTATTCTCTGCGACTTTACGTGAACGTACAGCTTCCTTCTGCGAAGTCGGGCCGTAAATATCAACTACAAAGGCCACCTTTCAGCTGAATTAACTTCTGCAGCACTTAATGTACCGAAGAAAGGATGAAAATGACTGGGATTGGTTGAAGATGAGTCCTTCCAGCTCAGAACACTTCCAACTAGAACTTCGGCGAGCCCTTGGCTCGGATGCAGTCTGATACAACCAATAGAAATCAATCATGATGTTCCTTATCCGGGTGGTTGGTAACTGATATAAACAAAACCTTGTGGCAACCATTTAAAAAATTATTTAGCTAAAAACCTATAAATTATGATCAATCATTCTGAATACATTAACATTACTTACCCTGATCGGCTCTGAGAAGCAAAGAATGAAAGTTATCATATATTGCAGCTTTCGCCTCGAATGTACCTGATGTAACACCAAATGCATCTGCTTCTCACACCTCGGCATCTGGCAGTGATATGTCGTGCCAATCACAATAGAAAAACAGCTACAGCGCAATCCAAGCATGCCCAAATAACTTGCATTTCCATACACCATCTCACGTAAATGTGTCGCGTAAGTATACATTCATCTCCTGATGCAGAACAAACACCAGCCATCATAGGTCGTACGCGAACGTCCCTCGGCTCTTTTCAGTTGGTGAATGAGGGAGGAAATATCTTCTCAAAGGTTGCACTGAATCACGGCCCTAATATGTTTCACGTCATCAGTTCAAATTACCTTCAAGAGTCAACTTTGATCTATTACATAAATCGCGGCGGATAATGCGAAAGACCACTTATCCACATGCACAAATTGCATCCATGTAAGCATTCGTAAGGCGTGGTAATAGTTCTGCTTGAAGGCAACGACGGGAAGCCCCCGACGCGCTGCATCAAACACGATGGCAATCGTGACTATTCAAGCCAATAAAACTTACCTTCCTATACTGTATATACAATTACGCAAATTAGATGCGTAACCGTCTGGAAAACTCCACATCGTTTGAAATCCAATCAAGAAGGCCTATTTTTTCTTCTGCTCAAGTCTGGTGGATAGATGGGAAAAGGAGGGCGCGACCTACCATTCCCTATCAACATGAAGTTCTGAACCGAGCGCATATATCGGAAACTAAGAACTAATTGCCAGTCTTGACTTCAAATATATATCGTCTTTGTTTTACCTTGAACGTTAGGAGGATCGTGGTCATAAGAGATTGTCGGAGTTCTTATAACTCAATACTGGAAAGCCATGACATCCCTAAATTAATGCTTAGCAGATGAGTCCGATGGCCCAATAGTGCAGATCCAGAAATATTTTTTGCTTGCCAGTTATGTAGTTCTCCAAACAGCATCTACACGAAAATGCTCATGTCTCCGACGCTCTGGCGTCCTTGCAAATGCACAAATCTTCTTGGAGTGTGTCGTTCAAACTTACCCTACTAACTCTTCAGGCGGGAGCAAACATCAAACATCTGCTGCGTAGTTCTTCGCCTAAACAAAAGTCTGGTTTACCTCCGACGGTATGGATGCATCAGGTGGTAGGAATCGTCTGTGACAGTCAAACCACACGTTTTTCTTACCGTGTCGTTATATAGATTGGAAAGCACTGTGTCATCTTGACAATATGGACATGATAGTAGACCTCCCATGCGTTGTCCATCAGATACGATACCAGTATGCTGGAAATCACTTATTGTCCACATTTGTACTAGCCGCATTTGATAGTTCTCTTACACGAGAATATCGTATGTTTCAGCACCTTGAGCCATAGTTTGTTGCAACTCATATTATAGTGGCTGAGAACACACTCAACTGCATGCTCATAGGATGCTGCTCGTCGATCGGGAACGAGAATGGAGAGACAGAACTCTCCGTGCGCAAGCACCAGTTGTATATAGTTGTATGGTGAGTGCTAACAATGACTGGACCATAGAGATATATTGTCTTTCACTCTTCCATACGGGCTGAAAGCCATCATCCGTACATAATCTAAGGTAGACATTATCTCTCTCATACGCCATAAGTGACGGTAACGAGTACTTTGATTGGACAAATGCCTCACGCTTTTGCATCTGAAGGATGTGCGTGTAGTCCACCATTTGTTGAGATGCTCTGAAGCATGCTCAATCTTAACATTCGTCAGTCGCTCCGTGCCCGTTGCCAGACAAGATAACCACACTCTCGCACTGCTCTTTCCAGAATACAAAGGCAAATCCACCAGGACATTAACCGCATCTGGTATAGGCACTGGAACATCTTTAAGACCAACTCGTATCTCTTATAACGAGGCATTTCCTCACAAAATTTACATGTATCCTGATTCTGTCATCCGCCCTTCCATAAATCATGCAGTTATCACGTGCATGGTACATCTATGACTTGATAAGCATTAATACCAAACCACCAGCTACGAGTTTCTGACTCGTAGTATGAACCTGGAGCTACATTATCCTCAGGTAGAATACCTTTAACAAAATCAGCTATCGCATCCACACAATCTTCAGTCAAGTTATAATCTGTTTTAATGCCCATAGTCTTGTAGCAGATGATAAAGCTGAATGACCATCTCTGCAACCTTCGTACAATGGTTGCTTTCCAGCATCCAACATATCATAAAATCTAAGCCTAGCTTCTGCATTGGGTAAATCTCCCTCTAAAATGATCATTTACGATCTGCTCAGTACTAACACCATAATCTAATCCGTTATAATAGGTTCTTCTAATCTAACCGCCGGCTGAGGTTCGCTACTACTACCAAGTTCATAATTAGTTTCCCATGATGATACAAATTTTGTAACTTCGTGTAAACCACACTCAATATAGATGAGTCCAACATCCGCACTCTTTAATAACCTTTCTATTTTTACATAGAGCAAGGACATCTTAACTACCTGTTTCTGCTTCCGGTTGGTCGGCGAACTAACCCATGAATTCGGTTATACCTCGTTGGTATTCTTTCCGTAAGCAATCTCGTGTCCGGATCCAAATGAGGTCGATCGATCCAAGAACCGAAAATAATTTGAAGAAGACATGTTTTTTTGAAACCAAATTCGTGATAAGTAGGAGGGAAGAAGAAGAACATGGAGTGGAATGAAGAGGAAGAGGGGTGGCTGAATTTATAGATGAAATCCTGCCGACATACTGAGGAAATTCCGAGGAAATTCCGAGGAGAATCGACACTTCCTCCGGAATTTCTCGGAATTTTTAAAATTCCCCCACGGCCTCTCTAACGGCTA
The DNA here is from genome assembly GCA_905132765.1 of Moricandia arvensis. NCBI lineage: Eukaryota > Viridiplantae > Streptophyta > Magnoliopsida > Brassicales > Brassicaceae > Moricandia > Moricandia arvensis. The sequence continues at coordinate 3,474 of CAJHQP010010182.1, forward strand.
CATAAAGTCCCTCGGATTTTTGAAATAACCGTCGGTTTTTTTCCGGACGAACCCTGTTTCCTCGGTATTTCCCTCGGAACAATTCCGAGGAACTTGGTCTTCCTCCCGGAAATTTCCTCGGAAATTTCTGAGGAAATTCCGAGGAAACACATTTCTTTCTTTCCTCGGTATTTCCTCGGTTTTTCCTCAGAAAATTCCGAGGAACTCAGTTTCCCTCGGTATGTCCCTCAGAATAATGATGTTTTCTTGTAGTGTTATATCACCAGAATGCACTTATCTTTTTAGGCACACATCTAGAGAAACCCCCAGGAGTTAAATGTGTTGAGCTGGAGTAGTTAAAAGATGGGTAACCTATCAAGAAGTGATTCGCGATATCGTATAAGTGAGCCCAAATCACGGGAAAATTCATGTGGTCATTGTAGAGTCAGTAAATATGAAATTCCGAGTCTTAGAAAAATTAATGCAACCATCCGTTAAACAGAATAGAAGTCACAAGATGAGTGAACGACATGAAATGCCAATTATCTATAGACAGTCGGAGCATTACAAAAACTTCTATAATCTATTTTATTTCAAAATTAATAAAAATTTCATAAACTGATCGTTACATGATCCCTATAATCTTTGCATGTGCCACGAACTTCCCCATACCGGAAGTTCCTCCAGGCGTAAATCATAGTTGCTCTGAATGCTTACATCTCTACAACCACTCTCTTAGTTTACATTCTCTTAAGTTGGCTCGCTGTTTAGAAGCTAGGCATGGGGCTTCTTGTTTACATTGTCGAGTGATCGGTGCAGTCGTGTGACGTAAGAGTAAGAGATGGTTTAGTGTGGCAAGCGTTATTGGGGAAACCAGTTTCTTGAAACTATCCGCCACCTCGGCCGTGATGCTCTTCCTTGAGCCTTGATATTTTCAGGTCTTGGTTCATTCTTGCAGGAATTCTCGAGAATCCGGAGCTTGCTCTTGATTCTCTCTCCATTTGGTAAGTCTTTTTAAAAAATATATGTTTCCTGAAACAAATATTTGACTCGTTAATTTCATTAGTCATAATTAATTTACATGTTCTAGTTACTCTTTTCACAAATTACATACAGTATACCTTCTCTAATTATAAATAGTGAATAACATAAATTACAGGAAAAAAAAAGATTCGTCTTATACAAAATTGGCAATAATCTTTTTTTTCCCAAGTAGAAATTATATGTACACAAATGCTTCATTTCTCTCTTAAAGAAAACAAAATAGTTTAAAAAAAATATAGTTTCTTTATTTGATCTTCAGATTCTGAAAAACGTATAATTATAGAAAAAAATTGAATAATAAATATTAGACTTGCTCTTTTCTTTTCTTTTCTTTTCTTTGTTCACACATTTGATCTTTTACAGAAGTGAAGTTGAGAAGAGAATCAACTTTTTGCTTTTTGTTTTTTTGTTTTTGATCTTTGATCAGATTTTGTTTCGGGTTAGGAGATAACTCTTCCGATTAGCAGATCTAGTGGAAACTTTTTTGGTGTATCTGATTTGATAGAATTTGTGTAGATTTTGTGAATTTTAAAAGTTGATAGATTTTAAAAGTTATGTGAACTTTGAAACTATATATGCATTGACTTATAGAATTTGATCATAATTTTTTTCATATTGGTATAGATTTTTTATGAATTTATATCACCTCTTTTCTGTAATTCTTTTTATATAATAATAAATATATAATTTATATTATTCTAAATTATATAGTCTGATTTTTTCAGAACATGTTCTTTTATTAAAAAAATAAAAGGAATAATGATACATACAAAATTTTATTAATATTGATAAGATGAATATTATATTAAAAAATTAACCGTATTATGTTCTTTTAGTCATTCAAATGTTATTTTAGTTTTTAATAATAATGATAAAAATATAAACACAGTTTTATATTAAAATGAAATTATATAAAATATAATATATAAATATAATTTTATATTCAAAATATAAGTATGTAAAATATAATTATATATTCAAAATGTAAGACTCAATTTTGGATATATAATTTAGATTGAAAGTAGCCTAATAATTCATTTCTTTCCTCAAAATCAATGGAAAAAACTCTTCAATAACCCATATCCCCTTATACTGTAAATCACACTTATTTTTTCCATTGATTTAGAGGAAAGAAATGAATTATTAGGCTACTTTCAATATTTTTTTACCTTTATAATTTTTAAACTTTTGTCTTCAACTTACCCTGTTTGTTTATTCTAAGTTATTCTATTACTTACCGATCACACTCTTGTAATATTGTCATTCGATAAGAAAGGGACCCAACAAGACTTTGTGGAGGAGTACAAAACGAACTTTGGACGTAGGCTTCTAGCTATAAAAGATAATAAAAAAAGATTTTTTAATAATTAAACTTTTCAACTAAAATGAATTATAAAATAAATATTCAATTAAATATCTTATGAAGTAAGTCATCAATTTTAATTTTATTAACGTTTCGTATCCTCCGTCTAAAATACCGTGATAAATGATGACATATGTTAACGGTTTATAAGTTGAGGATTTATAATGTTAAAAAATTAGTTAATGTGTTTTCTTCCAATTCAAAAATAATTAAAAGTTTTTCTCACTAAAAATCATTAAATATTTTAAAATCAATATTATCAGTTATGAATTGTTTTATATTGATTTATAAGCTTTTAAAACTAATTTGTAAAATTTTATACATGGTTTTATTATAAAAGTCATTTGTAAATCCAAAATTATTAATTATCACCACTACTTAAAATTTAATATAATTTAAAGATATGAAATTGTTTGATATATAAGAAATTTATATATTATATCGCCATTGTCGAATATAAATATTTTAAAAAAAAAAAAGTTATATTAGGTATTAAGTACGGTTGACGATAATTAATTCATGAAATAAATTTTCTTATTTAGTGTTAGATGATAATGTGGAGATAGTTTGAAGTCTTATTAATCATTTGTAAAATTATTAAAAATATTTATGAAACTTTATAAATTAATTATAAAATTGATAAATTAATGAATAAGAATTTATGAATTAATTTTAAAAACTTATAAATTTATTTTAAATAACGTATAAACGATAATAAAGATTTTAAAACAGTTAATAATTTTTAATAATAAAAAGTTTCAACTATTTTTGAATCGTAGAAATTTTTTTAACTAAGTTTTTATTAAACTCTCAACTTATAAATAGTTAATATATGTCTCTAATGGAGGATAACAAACATTAACAAAATTAAAGTTAAAAGTTTATAGAATCTGTAATTGAAAATTTATATTATAATTTATCTTTAATTAAAGAATTTAATTACTAAAAATCCATAAAAAAAGTTAGTGGCGAACAAATTTGCTTTTCTTCTGCTACAGACATAATTTTGGTCGCATCACATTTCCTCTCTTTTGTCTTCTTCTTGTACCCTAGTATTTTACTTATATAAATTCTATCTGAGCATTTAAATATATTTTTCTTTTCTTAGAAATTTTAATTTTGAAGTTATCTTAGCTGGATTCGAACTATACATTACATCCTTTCTTCGTCCAATTAACGGTTAAAGAACACTGCATCATCACCTTTATTTTGTTGAAGATATGATATAATATTATTTACTAATTAGATAAGTTATTCAAATAATAAATCTAGTGTTTCAGGGGAGTCGTACTTAGTTTTTCTAATTCATTCTAAACTTCTGTTTTCTCACCGAACATAATGAGCCACCAAGTTTAGGTCCTTGAATCAAATCAAGAGAGAATTCTCTTCCTTCACAGTTTGCTCATTACTTACGATAGTATTTTTTTTCTTTTTTGAAACAACTTACGATAGTATACAATTTGGTTTTTGTGTGTTTCAGCATGATGATTTCAGGATTGGTGTTCATGATATATGTTAGATTTAATGCAGCGATAAGATATATATATGTCTCGAGAAATTGCAAAGAATAACATAAGTTAAATACTCATTTACAAAAATACACACTATCAAAATATATTAACATTTGAGTTTACATTTTAATGATTATTATTGAATTTTTAATCTTTTATAAATATTTAAAAAATTAATTAATCTATTTTCATCAAAAAATTAAAGTATTTTTGAAAACAATAATTCACTAAAGTTAATTTTAAAAAGTAGTATCAAAATTTCTACATATGTCTCCATCTAATTTATTCACCTGAAAAGTACATGTTAATTATCACATTTAATACGCACTAAAGTATAGTAAATCTTTCTTTTGTCCAATTAAATTTGAGTGTGTAAATATTTGAGTCGTTCTATGTTTAAGAATGATTAATGAACCTGGAGCTGGAAACCCTAAATCATCAGTGTTCTGTAATCATCGTCAACATAAATTCTTTAGTCCAAGTTCATCTCTGAAAATATGCTCACTGTGCTTTAGCACTGGCCCAAAACATTTAAGCAATTTAAGTTATAATTTCGGGTTTATTTTTATTTTTAAAACTTGTTACCCTTTCTCAAATTATTTCATGTTGTTCTTATAAATATAAAATTTGCACTGGGCTTCTAAATCAATGAGACAGGACTGCCTTAATCACAAGTGTGATCTTAGCCATTGTTATTTTGGCATGTCATGATGTCTTGAGTTATGCGTTCACCCTAAACCATCAGCATTTTCCTTTTTAACCATGGTCTTTGTATCCTTGCTCATGTGTTGTGCAATCAGCCTTTGGATTAGAAGGTTGCTCTCTATCCTCTTGAAAGGCTCAGCATCTTGGTGTCATATTTGATCTGCTATTGTAGGCTGTGTTAAGATTGTTATTTCCGCACTAGTTGTAGTACCAATCACGAGCATTAGATCACTGATTGTGTTTTTTTATTTTCCATGGTGTCATTCCACTGTTTAAACCTAGTGTTGTACGAAGACTTTCCGCAATGTTATTTGTTTATGTATAATGATTGTTTATATATTTGCTTTTTGCTTCCCTTTTGTTGCAGAAAATTTGTTAGCCACTATGGTATTCATGTTATCATCTTTTGTAAACAATTCCTCTTTTAGTAGAGACTAACCATCTATAAAATATTGTTTGACCAAAAAAAAGTTTCAGCTACAGTTTCTGATATCTTTTTGCTTTGTGCCTTGATGTTTATTCTTAATAGAATCCAATCTGTTCTCTCAGGTAAAATCTTTTTATTTTATAACATCATAATTTCACAAACCGCAATACAAATATTTTGTTAAAACAAGTGGAAATTTCCACTTAAGGTGTGACGCTTGGACGCGGTTGACAAACATTTCTGGTGAAAATTAACGATGAATATTACAACATTGTTAGAATTCTTCTTGGGGTTCTCTTTAGGTTTTACTTTAGTTTTGATGCCAATGCAAAATAGTCTTCTTGTCTTTCACTTCAATATTCAAATACTTACCATTTAATATTTGGTTGGTCCAATTATTCTCGTACAAATGTTCAAGAAATCGCTAGGCGGTAACTACGCGCTTTATAGAGGACTAGCGACTAGGCGGATTATTCGGAGCCTAGGCGTTAACGAATTATTGATTTATGTTATATATATATGACATTTATATAAAATATTTTAATTTTTAAATAGAAATATAAAATTATTGTAATAAATTATAAAAATTAGATATGTAAAATAAAAGAAATTAGTAAATTTGTGAACATATACTAACATTATTGCTTAAATTAACATATTTACACTAATTTAGATCGATTTTAATTGATTATGATTAATTTAAATCGAATTGAATCGTATAAATCGGACTTTACAAAAATCATTTCGGATAGGACCGAGTTGCCGCCTAGACCGATTTTTAGAACCTTGTTCTAGTATAATTGATGACACTATTCATCGCGCTTAAATTTGCTGATGATTTAGGGCATTTGGCTTACAATTTCTACTCTATTGAAATTTAGTTTGATTGGAATCCTTAAATGTTCCTCTTTTTGAATGTGGTACACTTAGGTTGTTTATAAATATCGACGTTCTGAATGATAAAAAGAAATTTTTTTTTGGAACTGGTTTTCTTATAAATAGGGCAAGGTCATACGGCTGTGAAAACTGAAATTAGGTATTGAACAAAGTATCCAAATATAAAATGAGCTCAGCTTTGTTTGGGCCTGACACTGAAAAATATGGAGTAATGAACATGCTGGTTCTCTTCTCACCGCATTATGAGTCTGTTGTCCTATAGTTAATGGGGATTTTTTTAAAACCTAAAAATCGTGTTTAATAGAAGTACAACAAATGTCATTTTTGGTTAGATTAATATTCTCATCAACTTTGACAAGAACAAAAATAAAAGGATCTGAATTACATAAAAATAGAAAAAGGATTTAATTTCTTTATAAATATAGTTTATGGCAACAATGGCCGCCACGTTCCATTAGCTCCCACTTTGTCAACAACTACGACTTATTATTTCGTTGGTTGACTCGAGAAAATTCTTTTTTTCCGGCTCGGCAGGCAAGCACGAGGCCTAACTCTATGAAATGCAAAACATAGCTTGTATATGTTAATGATCTGTCTTGAAGTAGTTGCTGACATAGTCACTGATGCAAAAAAAGTGAGAAAAACGTGAAAATTGGTATAGAATATGTGGATGCAAGACCTTGACGTGGATTAAAATAAATTTGAGGAGCAAAAATTTATACTTAGAAGAAAATTTTTAAGAAATAAACTTGGCGATCAAGTTTATGCTTTAGAAAAAAATAGTATAAGTGCAATTCTAAAAGAAAAAAGTTGTGCTTATTAATATAAAACTTATCAATATCATGGTTTCTTTAAACTAAATTACTAAATTTTGGGAATGTAGAGATCAATACAAATAGTTATGTGATCAATGGTATTCGTTGAGACATAGAAGTTGATTTTATAGAAGAAGAGTGTGAATCCATTGAAAGTGTTTTTGGTTGTCCTGAAACAAACGTTGAAGTATTATTTAACAGAGAGACATAAGTTGGGTAGCTTAAGAATCTTTTATTAGAAGTTGTTAGGATGTTAACAAATACTGTCTAGAACTAATTAAGCAAATGTTATAATAGATTATTTAAATTAATTTCTAATATAGCAAAACCATAAGGCGAGACAACACACAAAGAGAACCGACAATACTCAACCAACACGAGGACACGTGTATGGACACGAAGCATTAGGAAGACGCATGACCAAAAGATTTGTTCTCGCCGCAGCCACCACCGACTAAGCCTTCAGCGCCAGAGCTTAGATTAACGAATTGAAGGTCGACTAAAGCTAACAGAGGAATTTTCAAGATCCATAGAAGTTGTAAAAGGGATTCTTGGTACTAACATATGAGCGGCAGAGCCATATATACATGTACTATGATAAACCTAAATACAAACTAACATGCTTTCGTATGGTCTTCAATGGCCCAATACCCCCGCTCAAGGTGGAGTGTGGAGGTTGCAAACACCCTGCTTGATCAAAAATTCTTCACTCTTTTCGTCCCAAGGCCTTTGTCATAATGTCATCTAGCTGAGACTTAGAAGATACATGATTTGTACCGATGACTCCACGTATGATTTCATCATGAATGAAATGGCAGTCTAGACCCACTTGTTTTGTATGAGCATGATATACTAGGTTTGCTGCCAGATTAATCGCAGATAGAATCAATCCCAAAACCTGAAAGAAGTTCACGTATCCAAAGTAGTTCACTCACTGTGTCAGCCATAGCTCGATATTCGGTTTCACATGAAGATCCCGACACTCTGTCTTGTTTGGTAGTTTTCTAAGAAAATGGTGAACCTCCCAACTGTATAAACAATCTGCCAAGTGATTGTCGAGTGATAGGACAAGCACCCCAATCCGCGTCACCCCAAGCTGTGAGTTTAAGTTCAGTGTTGGCACACAATTAAATACCCTGTCCAAGACTCTTTTTAAGATACCTACATGTAGTGTCGCGTCCTAGTGTTCAGCCATCGGGTTACTCATGAACTGAGACAATATGTGGATGGAGTAAGACAGTTTGGGATGGGTAGTAGAGAGATAAATCAGTTTTCCCACAAGGCGACGATAAGAAGTAGGATCACCTAAAGGAGTGCCATCTGCGATGGCGAGTTTGTGGTTTTTCTCCAGAGGGAAAGTGACTGGTTTGACGCCTAGCAAACCTGTCTCACATATAATATATATAGCATATGTACGTTGACAGAGATATATCCTTGTCGGACTGCGAGCAACCTCAACTCCCAGACAATAATGAAGTACTCTAAGGTCTTTCATGTGAAAACATGAACTGAGGTAAGATTTAAAATGAGTGATAACCATGGCTGAGTTTCCCGTGATTATCAAATTATCTACTTAAACAAGGACTTGAATTGTACTAGAGGTAGTCTTGTAGAAAAACAAGGAGTAATCTGAACAATTTTGCTCAAAACCATAATCTCGCAAATGCAGAACCAAGTTTCGCAAACCAGAAATGTGGCGTATGTTTTAAACCGTATAGAGACTTATGTAATCGACACACCTTTGATTTATCATCAGTTCTGAAACCTAGAGGGCGCTGCATGTATACTTCTTCATACAAATCACCACAAAGAAAAGCATTTTGGAGGTCCATTTGATGGACTTCCTAGTCATTAGAAAGCACTTGTTGGAGAAAATATCGTATATTAACCATCTTAGCAACATGTGCGAATATTTCATTGTAGTCAACACCTTCGGTTTGGTTATTTACAAGAACAACAAGTTGCGCCTTGTAGCGAGAAAGAGTACCATCAGCATTAAATTTGAGCTTGAAAACGCATTTGCAGCCTAGAGCTTTCTTTATGGTGGTAATATTTCAATCATCTAAGTTCCATTATCTTCAGAAGCTGTGATTTTGTCTATAACTACAAGTCTCCAATTCTCATAGAGAAAAACAACCTTATAGCTCGTCGGTTCATTTGCCTAAAAACTGAGAACTTGAGATGTAGTTATCCAATAGATATGGAGTAGCCGAGGGATAAGGAGAATGCAGTAATGTCATAAAAAATCAGAAAGTTCGTAGGAGGCTTCTTCGAATGATGACCCCGACTCGAAAATTTAATGTGAGGTTCGGTACCATTATCAGCAAAGGAAGATGGAGCAGTGAGAGTGGCCTTGTCTGTAGTGGTAGTCGGTGGTGATCCACCTGCAGGTGCGGCATCGAGAGAAGATGCAGGTGTTTCAGAAATGTAAACTACAGTTATGTCAGTAGTATCAACATCATGTGTTGTAACAGAATCAACTGCAGGTGCTGTAACAATGTCAATTGCTGGTGTATCAGAGGTGGAAAGTGTCTGACTTGTATCATTTCTTGCGACGTTGTATGGGTCATCATCAGCAGTAGGTGAAAGACCCGAAAGGCAAGACGTAGGAGCAGGCAAAGATGATTGTATGAGTTCTAAAAATGGGAACTCAGATTCATTGAAGATTACATCTCCAGAAACTATGACAATTCTTGTATTCATATTGTAGACTCACATTCCCTTTTTGCTGAAGGGATAACCAATAAAAATAGAACGTTGACTGCGTGCAGCAAACTTATCGCCACCATGTTTTTGGTTGTGTACATAACACAGACAACTGAACACTCTGAGATGATTTAGAGGAGGCGGCCTCTGGTAAACAAGCTTGAATGGTGTATGCCATTGAAAATCTTGGTATGTGTTCTGTTAATTAAATATCCAGCAGCTTGAGCGCAGTAACCCTAGAATTCTACCAGAAGGTTCGCTTGAAAACATAGAGCTTGAGTTGTGTTAAGGATGTGAAGATGTATTCGTTCCACATGCCTATTTGGCTTTGGAGTCCCAACACATGAGGTTTCATGAACTATTACGTTTTCTGCAAAATAGTTAGTGGGGTAAATGAACTCAGAGCCATTATCACTCTCATCGTTTCCTCACAAGTAGAGAATTGTCTTTCCACAAGAGCTAAGAAATTCTTAAGATGAGTAGGAGTTTTTTTTTTATTAGGAAGTATGTAGATCCACACTACCCTTGAATCATTGTCCCAAATAGTGAGGAAATAAATTGAAGCACATAAAGACTTTGCCCAATAAGAATTCCAGAGATCGCTATTGATTAACTCAAAAGAAAAAGTCATCTTATTAAAACTTGATGGAAATAAATCTCGTGTTTGCTTCACACGAATACAAATATCGCAAGTTTTAGAATCAAAAACTGAACAACTCAAATCAGAAAGATTCAACATCTCCAAAGCTTTAGAATAAGAGTGTCCAAAGCAACGATGCCAGACATCAGCAGGTGTATCAGAAACGCTTTGAATCGCAGCTACAACCTCCATTCCTCTTAAAAAATACAGTACATTCTACTGTCTACCCACTCCAATCAGCATCGATGTGATGCTATCTTGTACAATAAAAATCTTATCAGTAAGTTGAAACAGACATCCATTATCTCGTGTAAGCTGAGAAACAGAGATCAAGTGACAATTGAATCCATCAACATAATAGACGTTGGTAAGAATTATGAGAGAACCAAACTGAACACGACTAGTGTTGGTCAAAGTAGTAAACCGTTCGTCATACAATTTTATAAGAACTAATTGCATATCATAAATATCCATTAAGAAATCAAGTAAACCGTTCGTCATACAATTTTATAAGAACTGATTGCATATCATAAATATCCATTAAGAAATCAAGTAAACTATTCATGTCATTTTTGGCTCCAGAATCAATGATCCAAGATTCAAGAAATAACTTACCCGAGAAACGATTAACCAAATTTTGTTTTCTTTCATCAAGCATGTGAACAAGATTTTTCCATTGAGCATCAAGTAGACCACTGATACCGACACGATCTTCAGCTGTCAAGGAATTTTTCTGCATCGAAGAAGCATCAACATTTTTTACATGTACTAAACCAACAGATTTACCTCTTACATAATTTGTTGGTGTATATTACTCATTCCTCGGTTTGAACTTCCTGCTACACCACGAGAGGAATTATTTCCTTGTCGTTGCCAATTTTTTTCCTCCCACCATGGAGGGTAGCCGATCAATCAAAAACAGTTCTCAGCTGCATGTCCAGTGCGTCCGCAGTGTGTACACTGGAGAGACCTTGCTCTGTTTTTGACATGTGAAACCAGGGGACGTGTGGTAATTTGTACAACAAAACTCACTTCGTCGACACGTGCAACATTCATATGTCCAAATTGTTTAGATTCTTCATCCTGATTCAACGCATTATAAGCTTAATCAAGACTCGGCAGTGGAACAAGAGAGAGATGAGCAGATTTAATGGCACCATACTCTCTTTCATCAAGTGCCATAAGATATTGGTGAAGCTTATCTTCTTCTCTTTCTTTCCTTATTTCTTCCGTTATTTTAGCTTGTTGGTAGTCGTCATAATTCTCCACAATTGTGTCAATTTTCCGTAATATGCCTCAATGGCAAGACCACGCTGGCGACATGTGGCCAATTTGTTTTTAAGGCTCAGAACTCGTTGGCCATTCTTGACGCCAAACCAATGATGAATGTGAGTCCAAAGCTCATGAGCATCATCAACATGAGACACTGAAGTAGAGATGCTCTCATCAATAGTTAATTTCATCCATGAAACCACAAGTGCATTGTTCGCAATTCAATCTTCATGATCAAGGGAACTCTCGACAGGTTGTGGTATTGGTCCGCCAGCGAATCCAAATTTCTTCCTTACCTTCAAAGCCAATCGTAGATTCGTATCCCACTCATCATATTTTGGAAAACGCAGCAACGGCTTTGAAATCAACGTGCCAGAATTGTCTCCGGAGCTCAAGTTGTATGGTGAGTTTGTTTGGCGAGACTCAACATGGTTTTGCAGAGTTGCATGGTTCATTTGCAGGGTAGATTCAGTCACTGTTTCGCGTTTAAGAAGGTAAAAGTGATCCCGCATCGGAGTTTGAGATCACGGGATCAAACAACAACCTTGATGTAATGAGGTTATTGCTCTGATACATTGTCAAGATCTTTAGAAATTGTAAAAAGGATTTTTGGTATTAACATATGAGCGGCAAAGCCATATATACAAATGATAAACCTAAATACAAACTAACATGTTTTCGTATGGGCTTCGGTGGCCCAATAGGAATCTCAACAGAAAGCCACCCAAATCGCCTACGACTATAGCTAGATGATCTTAACTTCGGATTTGAGACTCCAATCGCTTTCTATTGTTTTTTTTTTGAACAAACATTTCTTTAGATAAATAGAAACTCAAACAGAGTTAAGGTTCAACAAAGCCGACTTAGCTAAAGCATCAGCTTCAGCATTTTTAAGTCGCGGTACATGATGAAAAGAGACAAGTACAAAAAACTCCGTAAAAACTCGATATCGAACAGCACTCCTTGGGCTTCAACTATTCTTTTCCTTGACTTGATGGCTGTAATTAGATACTGTGAATCTGACCAGATGGACAACGTTCTTAGTCCGAGGTTGACTGCTTCCATGAGAGCAGTTTTAACCGCTACAGCTTCTGCCGTGAAAGCAGAGCCGACAAAGCAGCGGTTTGAAGAAAAGATATGGGAGGTCGTGTTGTTAGAGTGGTCTTTGAAATACAACCGAATCCTCCTCCTTTTGTGGTTGCATTCCAGGCAGCATCTACAAAACAATGATTAACTTGTGTACCTTCACATCTCTGCATTGTTGTGGTTTTCTTGCCTGGCTTATTCAGCAGTGGGGTATCCACTTGAGCAACCTACCAGATCCTTGCTTCCTTAATGGCCAGAGTGACTACATCTTGCTCAAGCATCTCCTGGTTTTCAAACAGAAGTCTATTGTGTGCTATCCATAGATACCATAGGACCCACGGATAAAGGGCGGTTGGCTAAAGGCCCAAAGGTGGCAGGGGAATCATACGTTCACATGCCATAAGTAAAGAATCTGGTGTGGAGATTGAACTTGGGTTTGGTTTGTATAAGGCAGGTACCAGATCCCACACACGGCTTGCGTAAAGGCATTGCACAAAGATATGTCTCTCAGTTTCCTGGATTCCACATCTTTTGCAGCAGCCGTCTTCTAAGATTCCTCTTCGCAATAAGTTCTCTCCCAACGATAAGGCTTTGTTCTTTATTTTCCACAGGAACTGCTTGAGTTTGGGAGATGTCTTACCATTCCAGACATTCTTTTTCCAGTCAAAACCATGGTCCTTCTGTCCTTCAAATGACTTGCACAACGCGTAGCCGGTCTTAGTTGAATAGGACCCAGACTTTTCTGGTAACCAGACAAACTCATCTTCCATTTGGAATCGACTAGGGGTCAATGATCTGACTTGAGCCTCATACTGAGGTAGGTGTTGTCTGATCGCAACAATGTTCCATTCCATCAACGGGGACAAGATCAAGTCCGCTACGAGGAGATTTTTATTGTGGTCAGTGGGAGGACCGATAGGCGAGAGAGGTTGTTCTGTGGATAACCAAGGTTCTGTCCACACGTTTATTTTGGTGCCTGAGCCCACTACCCATCCTAAACCTTTAAGCAAGACCTCCTTCCCCGCCAACACACCCCTCCAACCATGAGAAGATGATTGTGGGGCTTTCGCTTTCAAAAAAGGTGTAGAGTGGCTGTACTTACCCAATAAAGTTTGTGCAAGGAGTGATTGGGGAGATTTTAGGATTCGCCATGCTACCTTAGCAAGAAGTGCATCATTAAAGTGTTCAATATCTCTGAAGCTCAATCCTCCTGCCAGCTTCGGTTTTGTGAGAGTTTTCCAAGACACCCAGGCTATCTTCCTCATATCCGGCTTGGCATCCCACCAGAATCTCGTTAGTAGTGTTTGGATTTGTCTGCAAAGAGATGACGGGAGCTTGAAGCATGACATCACGTAGGAAGGCATTCCTGACAGGATTGCTTTGAGTAAAACTTGTTTGCCTTCGTCATTGAGGAATCTTATTGACCAGCTATGTGATTTCTGACGGATGCGATCCACGATTCCGGCAAAGATATCTTTCTTTTTCCTGTTGAAGTGCTCAGGCAGTCCTAGGTATTTTCCAATCCCTCCTTCTCCATCAATTTTTAGCACAATTTTTACTCTGCGTCTAACCTCTATCGGTGTCTTAGCTGAGAAAGTGATGGCCGACTTTAGTAGGTTGATACTTTGACCCGACACCTGTCCATATCTCTCTAGAATGGTATTGAGCTCTTGACACGAAGTCTGGTCACTCTTGCAAAAGAACATGGTGTCGTCCGCGAAGAGAAGGTGATTAAGAGGCGGGGATTGTCTTGCAACTTTAATGCCTTGGAGCTTCCCCATTTCCTGAGCTATCCGACACATGCCCGACAACATTCCAAGCAGAGTATAAACAGGTAGGGCGATAAAGGGTCTCCTTGACGGATTCCTCTAGTGGGGACGACAAGGCCTTGCGCACTTCCATTAATGAGGAATGAGTAAGAAACTGAGCTGACACATTCCATGGTCCATTGTATCCAAGTAGGGTGGAAACCCATTTGAGACAAGACATTTTCCAAAAAATTACACTCCAAACGGTCGTAGGCCTTACTCATATCTGTTTTGACAGCCATCGAACAGTGTTTCCTTGCCGTTGAAGTGCGCAAGAAGTGGAGAATCTCATGCGTGATCAGCACGTTATCGGAGATAGATCTTCCCGCCACAAAAGCGGACTGGTGCGGTGAGATGATTGTGGGGAGGAGGGGTTTTAAACGCCCACACATGATTTTGGCTATGATCTTGTAGTGTGTAGCGCACAAAGCAATGGGTCTGTAATCCATTACTTTCTTAGGGCTCTTCAATTTTGGTATTAGTCTGACGTGGGTTTCATTATGTTGTTTGAGTAGTTTGCCCTCTTCGAAGAAAACCCTGATGTCTCGACAGACCTCCTCGCCTAAGATATCCCAAAAGCCTTGGTAGAAGCTTGCCGAGAATCCATCTGGTTCCGGTGCTTTATCTTCATGAATCGCAAACACCGCATTCTTAATCTCTGAATCATCTGGGATATCTGGAATCCCAATAAGGGATTCGTTCATGGCAGTGGATATGCAGGGCTGAATGACTTCTGCAATGATCTGAGGGTTGCCTTCAGAGGAGGAGGTGAATAGTGAGGCGTAGTACGTGACAATGGTCTCAACTATTTTCCCTTCCTCATGCACCAGTGTGCCATCTTGCTTCTCTATAACAGAGAATTTATTTGCAAATTTACGACCACGTGTGATAGCATGGAAGTAGCTAGTATTCTTGTCTCCATGTTGGAGCCAAGAAATTCTGCTTCTCTGCCTCCAGTAGCTTTCCTCCTCCGCATAAGCTTTGTCGAGCTCAGAAGTTAGCATCCCAATCAAGTCTGTATTCGTGGTTTGGGAAGAGAGAGCTGTCTCAAGGTCCTGTTGTAGTAACTGGATAGTTTCTTTGCTATGTTGATTCTGCTTTTTGGACCAATTAATAATGGCTTGGCGTATACGGCAGAGCCGTGAGATAACAGAATCACCATTGCAAAGAAACCAGTTTTCTTGGACAAGTTCACGAACTTCCGGTTTAGGTGTAAGGCGATGATCGTAACGAAATAAATTCCTTTTTTCTTATGACTTCTATCCAAATATGTCATCAAAGGTCTATGATCAGATCCCTCAAAGCTGAGGTACTCACAAAAAGAGGCTGGAAAGACTTCCGACCAACGGTAGTTACATAGAGCTCTATCGAGTCTTGACTGAATAAAGTGATTGTAGCGGGTTCCTCGCCACGACAGTTGATTCCCTGTGTGTTGAGAAGAAGCTTGAAGATGTAGCGACCCTATCCAAAGGGAAATTGTTGATTCTTGGCTCTGGCGACTCATCAATTCTCATTCCGGTGATGTCACTGGCTCTCTCTCCAGCGACCCATCTTCTTCTCGGTGGTGTATGTTGGCTTTCCTCTGGGATTTCTCATGGATTGTGTTTGATCTTAGTTTTTTATTCTTCCTCTACATTAAACATCTCTCGATCTCTTCTCATGTTTGTTCTTTCTTCCCTTTGGATAGGTTCGCTACATCTTCAAGCTTCTTTTCATACTAACAAACAATTTTCCTACAAAACAAATCAAACATCTTAAAATTTATAAATTAGTATCAAACTTACGGTAGAATTGCAAATTTCTCAAACTTAGCAGCTAGTAAAC
>CAJHQP010010183.1:0-19548 GCA_905132765.1 Moricandia arvensis
AAAGATATATGTCTCATAATGAGAAGCTTACCTTTGTGCTCCAAGTTGTTTGTTGAATTTTGGTCGTATGACTCGTATTCAAATGCCAAGACATTTATTCTATTGAAACATGATCATCATTAATTGATAAATATTATCAATTGATAAATGTTATCTCCAACTATTTATATTTTTTATTTAAAGTGCCACTTATTATTCTTTTTATATAATTTATTTAAATACTAACCACCACATTATTATAAAACTGATGTATATATTACTTATTATTAATATTTACTTTTGTAACTTTTTTTTAACTTCTAAATTTTTGGAATCCATCTCTACGGATATAAAGATGTATTTAAGTAAAAAATAAATGTTGGTCGACCAATAACGGTATAATAATCATATTAACACTCAAATGTAATTCTCTTATAATTCTTCTATGAATGTATTTATTATTCACATATAAATATTTTATCCATACGTTGGATCCAAGATATTTATCTTTTTAGAACATTACAACCAATATTTTAACTATTGTTTAGTTCTTTCATATCTTAGATTTTAGAATTAATTTATCAGATATTAATATTAATTTTCCAAATAATTCAAAAATTTTGTTCGGTTTTTTGGTGCGGATTTGGTTTGACATTAGTTCTCGGATATAACACTTAATAACCGTTTGAGTATATAGGCCATGTCTAACAGAGTATGAGATTTTGATTTTCAGATCGATTTCGAATCGATTTTTTTGGATATGAATATTTTTAACTAATTATGTCATCTAACTACTATGAAGATATAATATGTTGCAAACTTTAGAAATAAAGTTTAAAAATAATTTTTGAAATTCATATGACACAAATGTATAGTTATGCAACTTGATATATTTAATATATTTACCAAAAATTATATAAATCAAATTAATATTAAATAAAAATATAATTATAAAAAGATACAAATATAAAAACTAAAGTTCCCAAAAATTAAAACAAAAATATACGTCAAAATCTAGTAGTTACAAGTTACAACATAAACATGTTATGGTTGATTTTAATGGACCAAGGAAGCCCATCAGAATAGACAAAGAGAGCCCACTGAAGGAGAGGGCGAGGCCCATCAATGCAGTTTTTAGGGATGAAGTTTACAGGCCCGGATAACGGGGCAGTGGAATCGCTTGGGCAGAGCTGCATGTATTTGCTTGATTCATCTGATCTGGGTTTGAGTTTATTTCTCACACCAAGGTCTTGAAGAATTGAGTCCCAATCCTCATTCTTCTTTAGGAGAAGTGACAGTGTCCCAAGCTCCATATCTGCCTTCAATTCAGATCCTTTCCAAAGGTATATTTGAGTTTATTTGTTGAATACACTTCTCTGACAGTTTCCTTTTTCCAACACTTTCCATAATTATCATAAGGAAAAGCCCAATTATCATAAGCCAAGGCCCAATAACCGCCTAAGCACACCGCCTGATAGTTTTCTATATAAGAGCATGATTAATGGAAGCTCTTAAGAGGGGCTCTTGCACTGTTCGCGGGCCCCACTGACATGTGGGGGCCATGAACAGTGCAAGAACCGCTTCTTAAAACTCTTAAATAAGAACCGTTTTTGGAGGGTTTCTTACACTGTTTGCGGGCCACACTGCCACGTGGCGATCCGTAATTGGTTCGTTTATTTATTTATTTTTTTAATTTTTTTTTAAAAAACAAAAAGAAAAAGAAAAAAAAAAGAAAAAAAATAGGAACCCCTAGTGGGGTTCCCTGGATAATCATGCCCTAAGGACTACTCGTCCCGCTGTTAAAGCATAAAAAAGAGAAGCGACTCAACCTAAAACTACTTTTTAGGAGTTTCCATTACTCGATTAGCAGTTCTTCGTGACCATCTAGGATTTGCAAAAACCTAAGCCATGTGGAGCAACAACGACGCTATGCCCGAAGAGAAGTCCCGTAGATGGATGCAGCTAACTTCGAAACGTTACGGGGACAACAAGAGGAAGTTTGGATACGTGGAAACTCACAAGGAGGACATGCCCCCTGAGCACGTCAGGAAGATTATCAAGGATCATGGTGACATGTCTTCATCTAAGAAGTTTAGTCACGACAAACGTGTATACCTCGGAGCTCTTAAGTTCGTCCCTCACGCTGTCTTCAAGCTCCTTGAGAATATGCCTATGCCCTGGGAGCAGGTTCGAGACGTGAAGGTTTTGTACCACGTCACGGGAGCTATCACGTTCGTTAACGAGATTCCATGGGTTGTTGAACCTATTTACATGTCTCAGTGGGGTACTATGTGGATCATGATGCGAAGGGAGAAGAGAGATCGTCGTCACTTCAAAAGATTGCGTTTTCCTCCGTTTGATGATGAGGAGCCTCCACTTGACTATGGTGATAACTTGTTGGACGTGGATCCTCTTGATCCAATTCAGCTTGAGCTAGACGTGGAAGAGGATTCTCCTGTATACACTTGGTTTTATGACCACAAGCCGCTTGTTAAAACGAAACTCATTAATGGTCCTAGTTACCGGAGGTGGAATCTCTCTGTTCCAATCATGGCCACACTTCACAGGCTTGCAGGCCAGTTGCTGTCTGATAATTTACTTGATCGCAACTACTTCTACTTGTTTGACATGCCATCTTTTTTCACGGCAAAGGCTCTCAACATGTGCATACCTGGCGGTCCTAAGTTTGAACCTTTGTACCGTGATATGGAGGAAGGTGATGAGGATTGGAATGAGTTTAATGACATCAACAAGCTTATCATTCGCTCCCCTTTGCGCACTGAATACAGAGTAGCTTTTCCACATTTGTACAATAATAGGCCGAGGAAGGTGAAACTATGTGTGTATCACATCCCTATGGTTATGTACATAAAGACAGAGGATCCTGATCTTCCTGCATTTTATTATGATCCGTTGATTCACCCAATAAGCAACACTAGTAAGGAAAGGCGGGAAAGGAAGGTTTATGATGATGATGATGATGATTTTACATTACCTGAAGGAGTTGAACCTTTGCTAAAAGACACAGAACTCTACACGGACACTACATCTGCCGGCATTTCTTTGTTGTTTGCTCCACGACCTTTCAATATGAGATCTGGGAGGACAAGACGGTCTGACGATATCCCACTGGTGTCAGAGTGGTTCAAGGAGCACTGTCCTCAAGCTTATCCAGTTAAAGTTCGGGTTAGTTACCAAAAGCTTTTGAAATGCTATGTGTTGAATGAGTTGCACCATAGACCACCTAAACCTCAGAAGAAGAAGCACTTACTCCGCTCTCTTGCGGCTACAAAGTTTTTTCCAAAGTACCGAACTGGACTGGGTTGAAGCGGGTCTGCAAGTCTGCAGGCAAGGGTATAATATGTTGAATCTGCTGATTCAACGGAAGGGTTTAAACTACTTGCATCTTGATTACAACTTCAACTTAAAGCCTGTGAAAACTTTGACCACCAAAGAGAGAAAGAAGTCACGTTTTGGGAACGCTTTCCATCTCTGCCGTGAGATTCTCCGGCTAACAAAACTTGTAGTTGATGCAAATGTCCAGTTCCGCCTTGGTAATGTTGATGCTTTCCAATTAGCTGATGCGCTGCAGTATATTTTCTCTCATGTTGGCCAGTTAACTGGTATGTATCGGTACAAATACAGACTCATGAGGCAGATTAGGATGTGCAAGGATTTAAAGCACTTGATATATTACCGTTTCAATACCGGTCCTGTCGGTAAGGGACCAGGGTGTGGGTTTTGGGCACCGATGTGGAGGGTTTGGTTGTTTTTCCTACGAGGTATAGTTCCTCTTCTTGAACGATGGTTAGGGAATCTTCTTGGTCGTCAGTTCGAGGGGCGTCACTCAAAAGGAGTTGCTAAAACGGTCACAAAGCAAAGAGTTGAAAGCCATTTCGATTTGGAGCTTCGAGCTGCTGTTATGCATGACGTTCTTGACGCCATGCCAGAGGGTATCAAGAAAAATAAAACGAGGACGATATTACAACACCTTAGTGAGTCATGGCGATGTTGGAAAGCTAATATCCCTTGGAAGGTTCCTGGTTTGCCGTTACCAGTTGAGAATATGATCCTTCGTTATGTCAAATCTAAAGCTGATTGGTGGACGAATGTTGCTCATTACAACCGTGAGCGTATCAGAAGAGGGGCTACCGTTGACAAGACAGTTTGTAAGAAAAACATGGGAAGGTTAACTCGTCTTTGGCTAAAGGCAGAACAGGAACGGCAGCACAATTACCTTAAAGATGGTCCATATGTTACTCCAGAAGAAGCAGTATCAATTCATACAACGACTTTTCATTGGCTGGAGTCAAGGAAGTTTTCTCCAATTTCATTCCCTCCACTGTCTTACAAACATGACACGAGGCTGCTCATCCTGGCACTCGAGAGACTAAAGGAATCATACAGTGGTGCTGTGAGGTTGAATCAGCAGCAGCGAGAGGAGCTTGGTTTAATTGAACAAGCTTATGACAATCCTCATGAAGCTCTGTCACGTATTAAACGTCTTCTTCTCACTCAGCGTACCATGAAAGATGTTGGCATACAGTTTATGGATCTGTATAGCTACTTGATACCAGTTTATGAAATAGATCCTCTAGAGAATATTACCGATGCCTATCTTGATCAGTACTTGTGGTACGAAGGTGATAAGCGTCAACTGTTTCCGAACTGGATCAAGCCAGCAGACTCAGAGCCGCCACCACTTCTGGTTTATAAGTGGTGTCAAGGTATCAATAATTTGCAAGGCATATGGGACACAGGTGATGGACAGTGTGTGGTGATGCTTCAGACCAAGTTCGAAAAGTTCTTTGAGAAGATTGATTTGACTATGCTGAACAGGCTTCTCCGTTTGGTTCTTGACCACAATATTGCAGATTACGTGTGTGCCAAGAACAACGTGGCTCTGGCTTACAAGGATATGAGTCATACTAACTCGTACGGTCTGATCAGGGGACTTCAGTTTGCATCGTTTGTTGTTCAGTTTTATGGACTGTCGCTTGATCTCTTGCTTCTTGGTTTGACTCGAGCTAGTGAAATTGCTGGACCTCCGCATATGCCTAACGAGTTTATGACGTTTTTGGGATACAAAAGTGGAGACACGTCACCCCATAAGACTGTATTCTCGGTATATAGACAAAGTTCAGATTATGTTTAAATTTACACATGAAGAGGCTCGAGATCTTGTTCAGCGGTGTCTTACGGAGAAGCCTGATCCCAACAATGAGAACATGGTGGGATACAACAACAAGAAGTGCTGGCCAAGAGATGCAAGGATGAGGCTGATGAAACATGATGTCAATCTTGGTAGAAGTGTCTTTTGGGACATGAAGAATCGTCTACCTCGGAGCATTACAACTTTGGAGTGGGACAATGGCTTCGTCTCTGTCTATAGCAAGAACAATCCTAACCTTCTCTTCAGCATGTGTGGATTTGAAGTTCGGATACTCCCGAAAAACAGGATGAGAGAAAGCAATACAAAAGATGGTGTGTGGAATCTGCAAAACGAACAGACCAAGGAGAGGACTGCAGTTGCTTTTCTTCGGGTTGATGATGAGAACATGAAAGTGTTTGAGAATCGTGTGAGGCAGATTCTCATGTCTTCAGGATCAACCACTTTTACCAAAATCGTCAACAAGTGGAACACAGCTCTGATTGGTCTCATGACTTACTTTCGTGAAGCCACTGTGCATACGCAAGAGCTCTTGGATCTTCTGGTCAAGTGCGAGAACAAAATCCAAACAAGGATTAAGATAGGGCTGAACTCAAAGATGCCTAGTCGGTTTCCTCCTGTTATCTTCTACGCTCCAAAGGAGCTTGGTGGTCTGGGAATGTTGTCAATGGGTCATATTTTTGATCCCACAAAGTGACCTTAAACACAGCAAGCAGACAGATGTTGGTGTAACACACTTTAGGAGTGGGATGAGCCACGAGGAAGATCAGCTTATACCAAATCTGTACCGTTACATACAGCCATGGGAAAGTGAGTTTATTGATTCACAGAGGGTGTGGGCAGAATATGCTTTAAAGAGACAGGAAGCACAAGCCCAAAACAGGCGTCTTATGCTGGAAGATCTTGAGGACTCTTGGGACAAGGGGATTCCTCGTATAAACACTCTGTTTCAGAAGGATAGGCACACGCTAGCATATGATAAAGGTTGGAGGGTTAGGACCGAGTTTAAGCAGTACCAAGTCCTTAAACAAAACCCTTTCTGGTGGACACACCAGAGGCATGATGGGAAGCTGTGGAACTTGAACAATTACAGAACTGATGTTATCCAAGCTCTTGGAGGTATCGAGGGTATTCTTGAGCATACGCTATTCAAGGGAACGTACTTCCCAACGTGGGAGGGTCTTTTCTGGGAGAAGGCATCTGGTTTTTGAGGAGTCTATGAAATATAAGAAGCTGACAAATGCGCAGAGGTCTGGTCTGAACCAGATTCCAAACAGAAGATTCACGCTTTGGTGGTCGCCAACGATTAACCGGGCGAATGTTTATTTGGGTTTCCAAGTGCAGTTGGATCTTACGGGAATATTTATGCATGGAAAGATTCCTACACTTAAGATATCTTTGGTTCAGATTTTCCGTGCACATTTGTGGCAAAAGATCCATGAGAGTGTTGTTATGGATCTTTCCCAAGTTTTGGACAAGGAGTTGGAAGCTTTGGAGATAGAAACTGTGCAGAAGGAGACAATACATCCAAGGAAGAGTTACAAGATGAATAGCTCTTGCGCTGATGTTTCTCTATTTGCTGCCCATAAATGGCCAATGTCAAAACCTAGCCTACTTGCTGAGTCAAAAGATATGTTCGACCAGAAAGCAAGTAACAAGTATTGGATAGATGTACAACTTCGATGGGGAGATTATGACTCTCATGATATTGAGCGTTACACCAGGGCTAAGTTTATGGAATATACAACGGATACCATGTCTATCTATCCATCTCCAACCGGTGTAGTGATTGGGATTGACCTGGCATATAACTTGCATTCTGCTTATGGTAATTGGTTTCCTGGGTCAAAACCTCTTCTTACTCAAGCAATGGACAAGATTATGAAGTCGAATCCTGCTCTATACGTGTTGAGGGAGAGGATAAGGCAAGGTCTGCAGCTATACTCATCTGAGCCTACGGAGCCATACTTGTCATCTCAAAACTATGGTGAACTGTTCAGCAATCAGATTAAATGGTTTGTTGATGATACCAATGTGTACCGTGTCACAATTCACAAGACGTTTGAGGGGAATTTAACAACTAAGCCGGTCAATGGTGCAGTTTTTATTTTCAATCCAAGAACGGGACAGCTGTTCCTCAAGGTTATCCATACAAGTGTTTGGGCCGGTCAGAAGCGACTCAGCCAGCTAGCGAAATGGAAAACTGCTGAAGAGGTTGCTGCACTTGTGAGGTCTCTTCCTGTTGAAGAACAGCCGAAGCAAATGATTGTTACTCGTAAAGGAATGTTGGATCCACTTGAGGTTCACTTGCTGGATTTCCCAAACATTGTTATCAAGGGAAGCGAGCTGCAGCTTCCGTTCCAGGCTTGTCTGAAGATTGAGAAACTTGGTGATGTGATTTTGAAGGCGACGGAGCCAAAGATGGTTTTGTTCAATATCTATGATGATTGGTTGAAGAGTGTTTCTTCGTATACTGCCTTTTCAAGACTCGTTCTGATCCTACGTGCGCTTCATGTGAATAATGAGAAGACTAAGATGTTGCTAAAGCCAGACAAGTCTGTTGTCACTGAGCCACATCACATCTGGCCCTCTCTCACTGATGAACAATGGATGAAAGTGGAGGTAGCACTAAAAGATGTTATCCTTTCTGACTACGCAAAGAAGAACAACGTGAACACCTCGGCTCTGACACAATCGGAGATGAGAGATATTATTCTAGGAGCTGAGATCACTCCACCCTCTCAACAGAGGCAACAGATAGCTGAGGTTGAGAAACAGTCCAAAGAAGCCAGCCAGATTGCTGCAGTTACAACCAGAACGACAAATGTTCATGGTGATGAGCTCATTGTCTCCACCATAAGCCCCTACGAGCAAGCTGCATTTAGCTCCAAGACAGATTGGCGTGTGCGTGCAATATCAGCTACCAACCTCTACCTCAGAACCAACCACATCTACGTGAACTCAGATGACATAAACGAATCCGGATACACATACATCATGCCAAAGAACATTCTGAAGAAGTTCATATGCATAGCAGATCTTCGTACCCAAATCTCTGGATATTTGTATGGTATCAGCCCCCCTGATAATCCTCAAGTGAAGGAGATCCGTTGCATTGTGATGGTGCCGCAGCGGGGAAGCTCCCAGGTTGTTCACCTACCGTCATCTCTTCCTGAGCATCATGATTTATTAAACGGTCTTGAGCCCTTGGGATGGTTGCACACACAGCCTAACGAGCTCCCACAACTGTCACCGTATGATGTTATCTCTCATTCCCGGTTTATGGAGAAGAACAAGAATCAATGGGATGGAGAAAAATGCATCATCATGACGTGCAGTTTCACTCCGGGATCATGTTTCTTTGACATCATATAAGTTGACACAAACTGGATATGAATGGGGAAGACGCAACAAAGACACAGGGAGCAGCGATCCTCACGGTTACGTTCCCAGCCATTATGAGAAGGTTCAGATGCTGTTGAGTGACCGTTTCCTCGGGTTTTTCATGGTTCCTGAAACGGATCGTGGAACTACAATTTTATGGGAGCCAAGCACAAGGTGGACATGATATACAGCGTCAAACTTGGATACCCAAAGGAGTACTTTGACGTGGAGCATCGACCCACTCATTTCCTGGAGTTCAGCAACATGGAGGAGGCTGACATGGCTGAGGGAGATCGAGAGGACATCTTTGGTTGACTTTATTACTCTACAATGCACTTCTTGTAGTTGACGTATGAAAACTGTATGTGGTTATTACTATCTTAAGAGTATGATTCATGCACTGTTCGGTGCCTTTTGCAACTGCTTTGTTTTTATCTTCATTTCAGAGATCTTGAGTTTTGCTTGCTGGCTGGCTGCTGTTATTGCTTAGTTTACGTTTCAAATTTTCAGAGAAATTCTTATTACTGAGACATCACTTTGTTGTTTTTGTCATATTATGTAAATGTACTAGAAGACATATGTCTGATAATTGAGAAGCTTGTCTTTTTCTCTGCCCCAAGTTCTATGCTGATTTTTTTTTAATGTCGTTTTCTTTCAGTTTTATTTTTAACCGTCAACTCAGGGCAAGAGTTTTCAGCACATGGAAGGGTTGGTGCCACTGCTGCTGTCTACACTGCATCGATTATGGAATTCTTAACTGCAGTTGCTCTTGAGTTATCTGTCTAGATTCATGTGCATTGCTAGTTACAATAGGTTCTGTTTTTTTTTTTTTGTGTGTTTAGGAGTCTACTTTAGCTGATTGATTTAGTGTTCTCTTGTCTGCACAGGTCAAGTGTATATCGGTTAATCCTAACCTCCTAGGTTTCTTGTTTTAGACTCGCATACTTTTGTGATCTAACTAATGCTCTTATGGTTATGGTTATGGTCTATATATTATAGGTAACAGAACTATCAAATCCTCTGGTTCGAGTCTGTAAAGAACAGTCAATGTTTCATAACAACCAACGACAACAACATTCGATTGATGCACAGTTTCAAGATAGTTATATAGAACTAGACAAATGCATATGATTGTACCATACACTAGTCTCAAGGCATGCACACACTGAGTCCTCCTCACAGATTAAGGAGAATCATATCATTCATATAACTACCACACATAGAAACCATGAAAGTTTTTTCATAACCATAAATTGCAATACATTAGATTTATTAGCTGAGTTTGTAAGAGATTCTGTTGCTTACCTCTTTTAATTGCAGGTTTGAAGGTGTCTTCCATAACTCATTACCGGTGCAGGTTCTCTACCGTGTGGCGTAACAGGTTTCACAGTTTCAAATGCCTCCACAAGCAATGCAACTTTCTTCTTCCTTGCTGAGGAAAGTTTGGTAACAGCACGCTGCAGAGCATAGTCAAACATCCAGTCCTCTGAGTTTTTCCTCTCATCTATGTCTTGATGCTTGAGGTCAATCTTTTCAGTATCCGCATCTGGGACAAGTGGAAGGTAATTGGGTTCTCTTGGGTTGAACTCCCTCAAATCCTCTGTCTCTACCACAGGTTGCTTGCCTTTGATGATAGTCCAAGAACTTGTAGCATCTGACTCTTCTTGTTTGCATGGCTTTTGTTTACGGTTATATGGAACCTTTATTGTTTCTTCAGTTTGGTCTTGAGAATCCTTGTTGCAATCTTTAGCTTTATTATCCTTTAGTGTCTCTTCACCAACATCATCTGCTTCTGAGTTCTCTTGGATCTCTTTCACTGAGTCATCTAATAGGAATCTCCTCCAAGTCATGATCACCTTCTACAGACCTCACTATCTCTGCACTATCAGAGTCGTTATTGAGCTCACAAGAAGTCTCTTGGATCTCTTTCACTGAGTCATCTACTAAACTCTCCTCCAAATCAAATTGTCTTGATTCATTTCCATGTTCACCTTCTGAAGTCTTCACCACATCTGCACTTTCAGAGTAGTAATCATCAGCCTCATGAGTCTCTTGGATCTCTTCCACAGATTCAGCTACAAAAGTCTCCTCCATATTAGATTCTTTTAACTCCATGTCATCATCACTTTCTGATAACTTGACCATCTCTGCAGTGTCTGAGTAATTATCAGAATCGGTTTCAGAATGGGGTGCTCCTTCAGAGAGAGCTTCTGAGATTTGGGTACCACCATCAACCTCATACTCTTTCTTCTCCTCTACAAACATCTCCACAAAATCTTCCTCGGAAGCTTTCTTCTGAGACTTCAAACTCCGTCTCCTCGAGGATATAAAGCTTTTCAGAGGAGGATACTGCTTGTGAAGATGGCCGTTGAGTGAACAGTACGTGTAAGGACAGACTTTCAAGACAGAGGTTCCACTAACTTCATCATCATCAGTTCCACCATGATGAAGCATCAGATAGTCTGGAAACTTGGAGTCTTTAAGAGTCGAGGAACAAGTAGCTCTCTGTGAACATCTCTTGAAACTCGGAGCCTTTGTTAAACCCCTAACGATCCTCAAACTCGGCTTGTTGTTAACTCCATGACGAGAATCATGTTTCAGACCGGTATGGTTCTTCTGATTAAGTCTACTCTTGTTCTCCTTCCTTGCCTCAGAACTAGAGGTGCCTTTCATGTAGTTAGGCGACATACATGTCCCTTTAACCGCAACAAGATCATGTTTCTTTGGTGTTGATTGTGGCTTACCTGATTGAGAAACAGGACTGTCTACAAGCTTCCTTTTAGGTTTGGTTCGCTTCTTCATCATCATCATCTCCGGTCCAAGGCTCTTGAGATGTTCTTGACCAAACCGAGTTTCAGGCTGGAGTTTGTAAGACTCGGTTGCTTGACAAGTCTTCCTCTGAACCATCTTCTCAAAGTCTTGCTTTGCCTGAAGACAAAGCTATTGTTTGTTTAGAGCACAAGAAGAAATAAAAACGTAAGATTCTCTTTTGTTTTTCAATGATAGTAGGCTAAGGATACGTATGCGGTTTTGTCTCAGTGCCTTTATAACTTTACGTGAATTTTGTTCAGACTTGAATTTTGAATACTTTGTGATTTGGACAAAGCACTGATAAAAGATAGTATTGATTTTGGTCGGTCCAGTTTCTCTTTTTATTATTGGTAGGAGGAGAGGAGCCAACCTCTCCATGTAACACGAGAGATAATGCGCATTATGTTCTTTTGTCCTTTCTCTCTTTAGTTGTTTTTTTTGGCTCCTCTGACCCCACAAATTAACTAAGAGAGCTCTTATATTTTATATAGTTTCTAAAAGTTTGATTTGTATTTGAATCTATAATCAAAACCATACCAAAAGCATTTCGTTAAAACATATAATTATTTATTTGGTTTTATTTGTCTTTCTCACGCATATTGCTTTCTAGAATAAGGAGAATAGAGAGTTTAATATTTTGAGATGAGTTTCTCAAAAATATATATTTGAAGAGTAACAAAATATAATATTTACATGAACAGAGTATTTTAACGACATGAAATGATTTTCATAGCATCAATACAGTCACAAATTGAATTTTGAAAATTTTAAAAAATTGAATGGTCTTTCCATTGAAATACATTGCAACATAATATGTAACATTTTCTTTGAAAATAAATAAAAGTACAAAGTATATATAAACTATTGAAATTGTAAGAATAGTCCAGAAATAATTAATTAAATCATAGTTTTAAAATTAGAATTAAAAAAAGATCAGAACGTCACCAAACTTTTATTATTGGAAGCAAAGAAAATAAAATAATCCATAATTACACAAAAACTAATTTTAAAACTATTATTTAATTAATTATTTCTGTACTATTCTTACAATTTCAATAGTTTATATATACTTTGTACTTTTATTTATTTGCAAAGAAAATGTTACATATTATGTTGCAATGTATTTCAATGGAATTAAAAAAGAAAAGAGAATAACAATCTACCATCTTTTAAATAAAAAGAATTAAAATTTATGTTTAGTTACGAATAAAATATACATAATTATATAGTATGGTTATACAAGTTAGAATTATCGTGCAAACATCGCCCTCCTGAACTTATAATCCATAAACAAAAGTAGATAATCCTCCACCATTATGAAATCTACTTAAAATATATAAAAATTAATATAGCCTTCAAACTTCTTCTACACGTCTTCGAGATTATGATGAATGTTTAGTGTATGTGTATACATTTATCTCCCAAGTTTGCAGATTCTCCCAAGAAACATTCAAAAATGGTGACAGGCGTGGCACAAATATATACAACTGTCACCTCATGATTGGCTGAAAACCAAACACAAAATCAAATGCTTTGGACCCATATCTAGTCAACGTTGAAGAAGTCGTGGCAACGTCGTGTTGACAAGTCGGGAACACAAAGCTTGCTTCCAAATCTAACATACTTTCATCTTTTATATCTAAAGATCTTCCTCAGATCTTGAACCACAAAGCAAAACAAACACAGAAACACAGAGATACGCTGCTCAAAAGACTTGAGAAGAATCAAAGTGATTGGTGAATACTTATGTCTAGGGGGAAGAAACATGACCTTAGCATCAACTCTCTGAGTTATCATTCCACAGAAGAGGAAGAAGACAAGAGCTGCAAGAACAGTCTCTTCTTCGGATTGTTCGATGACTCTGAATCCACAAGGCTAAGAAGTGGAAGCATGAAGAGACAATACAGCGACATGGGAGATATCTACCACAGAGTTTATGAAGAACGTAATGATGATATTAACTATGGTGATGATGATGAAGGATCCAAGATGGACGTGAGAGTCTTGATGTTATTAGAGTATATTAGAGAGCTTTACGTGGGACAGCTTCATCTTCTGAAGAAGATGTTTCCAGGTGGAGCCAAAGACGAGTTTCTTGGTTTCTTTAACAAGATCGGAGACGCTATGTCTCAGTTCAAACAAGATTCTCGTTCTCTTACAAAGTCAAAGACTATGCAGAGGAGTCTAAGTGTCAATTTGGGACCAACAGAGTTAAGAGATAAAAGGTTTAAGGTTACCACGGTTGAAGCCGGTGGAGCTGGTGGTGGAACTACCGGTGCTGCTGGAGGAAGTAAAGGTGGCTCGGCAGCTGGTCAAGGCCAGCCTAAGAAATAGTCAGGGTTTGTGACATGTGGGCATGGATGATCAAATCTTATGACGTTTCAAGGTTTTGCATTACAGAAGACGTTATTATTTGCTAAAAAATAATGAAATGTAATGCGTGTGATTATATGATTGGGTTCAATTTAAGAATTTCAATTTCATTGTTGTAATTGTATTTTTTTAGTTGGTTCTTGTTTTATGTTTTAGTATGCACAATTGCACATAGAAGTATTAGAGTCATGCTGATCAAAAGAAAGTATAATAATATGATAAGCCAAAAAAAATGATAAGAGCTCACAACGAAGCTTGAAGATGAGATAAGTCACAACATCACCAACCAAACTAGCTAGTCTCTCATCTTAAAAAGTTGTAATCCTCCACGTGGTCATATTACTCCGGTTTGAATCCAAGAAAATCTTCGGTTTCCGGTTTGGTTTGTTATTTAACTAAAACACTTCTTGAGCTCAAATCTCGGCCCAAGCCCAGCTTCCTATAAACAAAACTCGGGTCGGGTCGTTAATACCGCCTTTATCTTCTACATCGACGAGCTTCTCCTCCGCGAGGCTTAAGCCCTAAACATCCCGCCGCACTATCATCCATCTTCAGCCTGAAGATGACGAAGGTCTATGGAACAGGCACCTACGACTTCAAGCGCCACAGAGTCGCCGAGTATCCACTCGAGCTACCTAACCATCCCGCTGACAAGCCACTCGAGTCGAAGCCTGGATCCAATCTGCCTAGCTCCATCACTCTATCGGAGATTCAGCAGGACAGGCTGACGAAGATCGCCCGAGGAGAGCTGGATCAAGACCGGAGGCAGTCTGCCTGAGAAACCGTTCGATCCGGAAGTTGTCAAGGAGATTTACGCGACGGAGCTGAAGGTGACTAGTGGCAGGAAACCGGTTCCGTTGCAGCGAGTGATGATTCTCGAAGTGAGTCAGTACTTGGAGAACTATCTGTGGCCTAATTTCGATCCTGAGACGGCTACGTTTGAGCATGTTATGTCGATGATTCTTATGATTAACGAGAAGGTAAGCTTTGCTTTTGTTGCATCTGACTGTTTTCAAATGATTTGCTAAACAATGAAGTTTAAATTCGCTTTGTATACTTTGTAGTTCCGGGAGAATGTGGGCTGCTTGGATTTGCTTTCATGATCGTGAAGATCTGTTCAAGAAGTTTCTTCAGAAGGTTCTCCGCCTTAAAGAGGTTCGTGATCTTCTTTTTCAGATGATTTGGATCCTACTTGTGCTTTAATGGATTCACATATCACTGTTTTAAATCATAATCACTAACTGTTAAACCATTTGTATATTCATGTTGTCTTTTGGCTTACTATTGTAGGGAAGAGACTTGACTATTGCTGAGAAGACAAATTATCTGGTCTTTATGATCAATGCTTTCCAGGTTTGTTCTGTTTCGTGGATATGATTTTCTTATATCAGTAGCAAGTGTCTTTGATTGCTGCTGCACATGGCTCAAGATCATAAATACATTATATAGTTAGCAGTAATCGCTGAAAAAAAAAACTGTGTGCTACTTCGTACAACCTTTTGTTTCACGTTTCTGCGAAGATCGTATCTTTTTGCTATTTGTTGGTTTCTTCAATATCATTATCTACGTGATGTTACAGAGTTGGAAGACGCAGTGGTTAATGAGACTGTTCTAAGTCTAGCAGGATTACAATCTTGGCATAGTTTGTCTTATGGACGTTTCCAGGTGGGGGATGCCTTCACACGGATTTTGTTGAAGATGGTATAATATTTTGTAGGGGCTCTGATATCATCGTTGATTTTCACAACTGTAGATGGAGCTCTGCCTTCAACCTGATCTAATAAAAGTGGAAGAGGTTATCAAAGAAATGGGCAGCTGAGGCAATGTCAAAGGGAGAGCAATTTGATCCATCCTCATCACCTGAAGCAAATTTTGTACGAAGCCTAATAGAAGAATTTGTTGAGGTAAATACCTGTTTTACTAAGCTGAAGTGGTCTATGTTCATCAATTATTTTCGTGTAGCTGTGCAAGGTTCATACTTTCATATATTTTATTCCAGGTTCTTGATCACGGAGTTTTTTGCCGATGAGGGGTGAATGATACTGCTGGGTTTCAATTGGTAGATGATTCTTCTGTCTTATATTGCGAGAGATTCATGGAATTTCTCATTGATATGCTGAACCAACTTCCAACAAGAAGGTATTAATATTTAACACCAGAGACTCTTTGCAAGTTATTTGTAGTAGGTCAAAATCTGTATTCTGGTTCTGATAATATCTTCTTTTATTAATCTTGACACGCTGGTTATCTATCTCTGTACCATTCATTTACTCGACCTTATTTTTTTCTCTCCATCTCTTCATCATTGATTATACAGATACTTAAGACCTCTTGTGGCGGATATAGCAGTTGTTGCCAAATGTCGACTGAGTGTGCTATACAAACATGAAAAGGGGAAGCTTTTGCGCCCAATTGGTTGACTTGTTACAGTTCTACGAAAAGTTTGAGATTAAGGATCATGATGGAACACAATTAACTGACGATGAAGCTCTTCAATTTCATTACGATCGTTTTATGGCGTTTCAGCTCCTTGCCTTTAAGAAAATACCCAAGGTATTTACTGGTAACCATGGTTTTCTAATAGATAGGTAGTTTTGCGTACCACGGTTTTATTTTGGTTTTCTTCCTTATTCTCTAATAATATTTTGGGATTGTTCTTCTCTAAATTGTCACTTTTTTTGTTATCTTGTTTGCTTTAGTTGCGAGATGTGGCTTTGGCTAATAATTGGTCGGTTCACAAGAGTTCTGATCTTCGGAAGAGATTGTCTGCGCTTTCTCTTGAAGATTTAAGGGATGTGGTTTGCTCAAAGGTATATATCTGGAAGGTTCACTCTTTTATGGAATCTTGTTGCTGCTGATTTTCTTTTTTTTAATTAAGATATTTTTGTTTCCGTAGCTTCACTTACGACAATAATAGACCTTGCCACCTTCATTAAATCTCATTTTCATTTGCTTTTGTACGAGCTTTAAACTGGTTTCGAGACATGATCCTTGGGGCAGGATAGTAAGGATTTTCTGAACTGAGGTCGTCGTCTCCTCCTTTGAGAAGCAACAAGTCTCAGAAAGACAGCCATAAACGCTTCTGCCTTTGTATCCAAATGAGCAAATCATGTGGGACGAAAGTGGTTATGCCAAGCAGTGTAACTATTCTGGGGAGAGCTGCCTTGCTCTCCCATAAAGCTTAATCTGTCAGTTTCTAACACTCACGACTACCTCCTTAGAAACGTTCAATCTGTTCCGTCTAGAATCTAGCTTATGGCGATTCGTGAAGATATCGCAGGAGGCGGGGTGTACCAGCGAGTCGTCTTGCACACATTGCATAACTGAGGGAGAAAAGCTGCTTTTCGTGTGCTTGTCACGAATGGCCGTGCCGAGTTAATGGATGTGCGACTAATCGTCTCAAGTGAAGCACGCCGAATAGTTGGAGAGAGAGAGAGCCTATCATCCGTGTCGGCACTCGTCCCAGATAGTGATAGCCTTCGAGTATGTAAGCGTGACCGAACAACCAGATCAAGATCTGAGTGGGAATCTCCCCTTAAGGAGCATGATGTACTGTTTTGCTGCTTTGTCTGGGACGCCCGCTCATTTGAGGCCTATAGGGTGCGGAGGTGCGCCGGATCTGACCAGCGAGCAGGCGTGCACCTGCACGGGCGTTCGGCGTGTCAGTGAGCGTTCGGGTTGTGACGAGTCCTTTGATGTGCGTATGCCGTGCGAGCGAGAAGACAATGTTGTCGATCGACTATGTGTTTAGCTGGGTAGAGAGTACGATGCATGGAGAAGCAGCCGCAACAAAGCTGTGAGAGATGCGGGACCTGCTGACTGTCGCGTAGATGCTGCCGCGAGTGGTATCGACAGTAGATGCGTTACAGAGCATTGCTGAAGCAAGTGGCTGAGGACTGTGTACTGGCACATTTAGTGTGCGCGTACGATGAGGAGAAGAAACCAAGAAGAGACACGACACGTTCGAAGCCGCTATTCTGAATGCGATCAGAGATTGCTCATGAGATGACGAGTGTTGTAGTTGTTCCGGAGGTTTTCTGGGTGGGGTTTTGCGGCATTTTTTGAGAGCCGGTTTTGTAATTTTGCTGTGTGTCGTCGTTTTATTAAGGGAGAAGACCGCGGCGCCGCGGCTGGGCGTGCACAGTGGCCTAATGATGCCAACAAACCTATTGAAACCGTGGACTTCAAGAGATACGTTCCTGATGCAAATCATCTCAGGAAAGGTTTTGCCAGTATGTAGTGAGGTTAGTAGAAGATATTTTCGTTCGCGTAGGTGGTCTGGTCTTAGGTGTAGAAACTGCTTCTTTTGTGCATGTCGTCACATGAACTCTGGCATGTTAGGTATCTGTCGTCGATGTCTGATGTGTGATGAAGTTCTGATCCAAGGCGCTCCGCTTTAGAATGCACTCTTCCAAAGACACTAAAAGCGGAAGTGCTAATGCTGCTTTCTGGAGAATAAGAATATCTGAGAGTAACATCCAGCGAGACAATACGGTGATATGTGATGTATCCCAAGAGAGGAAGCTGTATTGTTGAGGCATGTGAGTCCCACCTGACCCAGGGCCTGTATGCGTCGAGACCAGGCCGAAGCAGAAACTTCATTAAATTTTACGACGCGTGACCAGCGTTGACTATTAGAATATCTACCCTCAGAGCAGTAAAGCTGATGTTTATTAAGGACCATTTGGGTATTAGTTTTTGTGGGCTGCTGATGCTGTGCATAGAGAGTTTTGCTGATTCGTGGAGAGAATTCTGGTTTGGAATATGAGAGAAGTTGAGTCAGGTCTGTATAACTCAGTGAGTTATCCGGTTGAGGAGAAGAGGAGGTCATACGAGAATGACGTACGCGAAGTCATCTGCTTGGTATGGTACCGCGCCTCCATTGTGCATAGGCGTAAGAGCATTTTGTTTTTGGTTCGTCTTGGCTGTGTGACATACACGTCTATGCTATTCAATTTTTTCGGAAGAAGGGACTGTGGTTCGTACGCTGATTTCAGAAAACTTTTTGACCCGCTCAGCGATAGATTTTGTGTCGCGTGGAGTGCTAGTGTCAACGTATGGCTTTGGAGTTCAAGGTGTATGGATTTTTAGTTGCAAGCTGGCGATCCAACCGATGGGCCTCTATTGTCCTGCAGGTTGGGAGCGGATTATCGTCGGTATTCAGGCTGGGGTTACACTATGGTGAGTTGGTCCACGGGGTTACCTGGGAAAGGAGCTGAGGGTACAGCAGTGCAAAATCTTAAATGTGCTATAGGTCACAAACTGGGTCCTTCGCCAGAGAGGACCTTAGCGATTTATTCACTCTGTCGAAATCAGCTTTGAGAGTGGATCTTTGTTGAAGAAGTGTAATGAGGGGGGGTACTGCTGGCATCTCTCTGCGTTCTTTTTTCTTCACGGGAGGTTACTATCTTATTGGTTTAAAACTTTATCGGGTTGCTGAATGACAATGGGTTGGTTTTTCAGAGGGATGTTGCCAGCGCGAGGGGGGGCGGGTATTTCTGACTTGCGTTTGGTTCAAGGTGAAAAGACGTTGCACTGATCGTGACTTTAGCAGGACGAAGCGCGTGGTTCAAGAGGCCGATGGCTTCGTTCGACGTTAAACTGGCTCAGCGGAGGTGTTGAAGACTAGCAGATGCTCTTCAGAGATTCCAGTGAGGCATGTAGGTTATACTTTGTGAAGCAGGCGGGTATTTGGCTGGTTGCTTTCGATGTCTAACTCGCGGTTGGGAGCTAGTCTTCTTGTGCTTGGTGACCTGAAATTTGAAGAACATCCATGCTTTTTGTTCAGAGTGCGCCTTGCCGTTCAAAGAGATTCTTCTGCAGAGCACGCC
>CAJHQP010010184.1:0-19543 GCA_905132765.1 Moricandia arvensis
AAAATCCTTATAGTGTTTAACACTAGCCCAAGACCGTAATACCCGAGAAACCCGAAAGAGTCAAGAGAATTTCTAAGTATGAAGATTAATGTGGAAGAACTCTCAAGAGATTTAGAGAACTTTGGGTGGAACACTCTTTCTTTCTCAAAGAAACTTCTTATTATTATTCAACTTCTTATGTTACAAATGAGAGAGGAATGAGCTATTTATAGGCTCCAAAAGTACAAAATATCTTACAAACCTAATCATAATATCTAGATTTTTCTATCATAATATCTAGATTTTTTTACAAAAATATCTAGATTTTTCTACCACAACCTCCTTACTTTCTAGATATTTTATCAAATTAAAACTTCTAGAATATGGGCTTAATTTGGGTTTAGTCCAATAAGAGATTTTAGATTATAAACCCATAATCAAGCAAAAGCCCAAAATTAAGTTTAACTTCAATACTCCCCCTTAAACTTGATTTTGTCCACCATTCCGAGCTTCGAGCGAAGTATCTCGAATTGACCTTTTGGTAGTGACTTGGTGAAGATATCCGCCAACATTGTCCTCGCTTCGAACTTCCAATGCTTCAATTGTTCCATCAAGCACCTTCTCCTTATAAAATGATGTTCCAATTCAATGTGCTTTGTCCTTCCATGGAAAACAGGGTTGTTGGCTAGCTTAATGCACTTTGGTTATCTCCATATATGGCAACAGATTTATTGATTGGCTCCAACAAGTCTTCAAGGAGTCTTCGAAGCCATATGCATTCTTTAGCTGCGAGTGCTGAAGCTTTATACTCAGCTTCAGTGGTAGATAATGACACGGTTGCTTGTTTCTTGCTGCACCATGAAATGCTTGTGTCTCCACATAAGAACACAAAACCTGAAGTTGACTTTCGATCATCTAAGTCTCCACCAAAGTCAGCATCCATGAAACCATGAGAGAAACCTTGGCATTATACTTGTACATCAAACCCATGCCAAGAGTTGTCTTCACATACTTTAATATCTTCTTTGCTGCTTCTAGATGTGGCTTCCTTGGTTCCTGCATAAACCGACTAACAAGACCAACCGCAAAGGCAATATCTGGTCTTGTAATGGTTAAGTATAAAAGACTTCCAACAAGAGAGCGATAAGGTCGAGGATCGGGTAACAAGGATCCTTCATCACGCTTAAGCTTCATGTTAGTATCCATTGGAGTAGAACGTACCTTTCCTTGGTGTACTCCAAACTTTTCAACAATCCTTCTTGCATAACTTTGTTGGCCGATGAATATACCATCCTTAACCCTTTCGACCTCTAGGCCAAGAAAATGATTCAGCTCACCTAACTTCTTCATCTCAAACCTTATCGACATATCCTCTTGTAGGCGAGCAATTTCAGCATCATCATTTCCGGTGATGATCATATCGTCCACGTACAGGAGGACTACTACGTGAACTCTTCCACTCTTCTTGAAGAATAGACTTGGATCAGCATTTGATGCTGTATAGCCACAAAACTGAAGATATTGAGCAAGCTTTCCATACCAAGCTCTCGGAGCTTGTTTTAACCCATACAAGGCCTTCTTAAGCTTGCACACATGGTTAGGATGTTCTCGTGATTCAAACCAGGTGGCTGCTCCATAAATATTTCCTTGTCTAGCTCACCATAGAGAAATGCATTCTTCACATCTAACTGCCATAACCTCCATCCAAAGCTTGCAGCTAGAGATAAGAGTGAGCGTACCGTAGTCATCTTTGCTACTGGGCTAAAGGTCTCTTCATAATCTTCTCCATACTTCTGAGAGAACCCTCGAGCAACCAACCTTGCTTTATATCTATCAATGCTCCCATCTGCTTTTCGCTTCAGTCGATACACCCATTTACAAGAAACAGGTTGAGTATCCTTGGGTTTCGGAACTAAATCCCAAGTTTCATCTTTTATGAGAGCATCCATCTCCTCCTTCATTGCGGTCTCCCATTCCGCAACTCCTTTTGCTTCATTGTAAGATGATGGCTCATCTTCATCCAAAGGAGCTGCAAAGTAGCAAGAGTACGTGGTGACAAACCTTTCATCTCTGAACCGAGTGGGTTTGACAATGTTTCTTTTTGGTCGTTGGTTGGCAATGGAACCATGATTTTGTTCCTCTTCTTCATCTTGGTCAATGCTCCCCCTTTCACCTTGATTCTCCTTTTCAAGACTTTCATACTCACTCTGAACTTGAATAACTTGTTCACCAGTCTTGGAAGACCCTGAGACATCTTGCTCAACCAAGACTTGAGGTGGTCCATAGTAAGATGATACTTCGTCAAAGACAACATCACGAGACACTGTGTATTTATGTGTCTCCGGATCCATACACCTCCAGCCTTTCCTTTGTTCATCATAACCGACAAAGATACACTTCTTTGCCTTTGCTTCTAACTTTGTTCTTTGAGAGTCGAACACATGGACATAGCAGACTGATCCAAATATCCTCAGATGCTTCACCGTTGGCTTCTTTCCGTGAATCATCTCATAAGGAGACTTCATGTTGTTTGGACTAAGTGGCATCCGGTTGATGACATAGGCTGCACATCTCATTCCTTCTGCCCATAAGGCTTTAGGTAAATTCTTGTCATGTAGCCAGCTTCTGCACGTCTCGGTTAGATGCCTAATCTTTCTTTCTGCTACTCCATTTTGTTGAGGTGTATATGGACATGTATATTCTCTCTTAATGCCATTCTTTTGGCAAAAGAAAGAAACTCCTTTGACATGAACTCTCCTCCATTATCCGTCCTAAGAGTCTTTAGCTTCCGACCAAGCTCTCCTTCCACGGTAACCTTGAATTCTTGGAATCTTTGGAATACCTCTGATTTTTCTTTCACAAAGTATACCCAAGTGTACCGTGAGAAATCATCTACGAACAACAACATATAACGGAATCCGGAATAGGAGGATGTTGTTGTTGGACCCATTAAGTCACTATGAACCTTCTCCAAAGGACCACTGCATCTTGAGGTTGATTGATCAAATGGAAGTCTATGTGACTTTCCATATTGACAACCTTCACAAACTTTCCCTCCATCTTGAATCTTCAACTTTGGAAGCCCGTGAACCAAGTCTTTATTCACCATTACTTTTAGCTTGGTCATATTGATATGACCAAGTCTTGCGTGCCAAATAGAAGCATTATCATTTGTACTCATCTTCTCCACATAGGCATGTGACGCCGATAAAACATATAAGTCCTTAACCCGTGCTCCAGTGTGAACAACGTCCGCCTTTAACTCTTTAATATTCTTTAAAAATTTAACATCTCTTGGACCAAATAGAACATAGTTACCTGAGTCAACCGCATTCACCACCGAAAGAAGATTCTTCTTAACTCCAGGGACATGGTAAACATTCTTGAGGGTGATTGGTTCTCCATCATCTCCTTTGATGACAACGGTCCCTTCCTTCTCAATTCGATGGATTGAATTGTCCGCAGTAATAATGGCTTCTTTCCCGTCATGATGTTGAAGACTAGAAAATAACTTCTCATCTCCGGTAATATGATGGCTACAGCCCGAATCCACAATCCAATCATTTCCCAAAATTTTAGTTGTGGATGTACCTGGATGTGCAGCCTCCACCGTGAAGCATTTCCCCCATTCTTCGTCTTCAGTATGACTTCTTTTCTCCGCCATATTTGTTTCCTTCAACTTGACTCGACAATCCTTTTTGAAATGCCCAAGCTTTCCACACCGGTAGCACTTGAATTTTTTCTTATCTCCTATGGAAGGTCCATCATTGTTTCTTGGACAACCATCTCTCGTTTTAACCTTAAAGTTTTGTTGTCTCCGGGCTACAAATGCACTTCCCGAGTCATCCGTGATTTTGACTCCTGACATTTGCATGGCTAGGGACTCTTGCGAAGCTAGCAGATTTTCAAACTCTTCCAAGGAAGGCTGTGTAGCCCATCCTTGAACTGAAGTCACAAACGGTGTATACTCGGGCCGTAAACCTCGAATAATATACCGCTTTAACCGTGATTCAGAAATGGACTCCTCTGGATTTAGAGTATTAATCTCAGAGCATAGATTTTTCACCTTAATGAAAAATCTGAGATTGAAGACTCCCCCTGCTTTGCATTTGCAAGCTCGTTCTCCAATAGTTGTAGCCTGGCCTCATTCTTCTTGTTGAATAATTGATCTAATGCTTGCCAAATTGAACTAGCAGAAGTACACTTTGAGACATGCTCAAATATGCTTGAAGATATGGACCTCTTCAAAGCAAACTCCGCCTTGGCATTCTTCCGTGTCCACTTCTTTGTCGCTTCCGCGGTTGCAGCATTTCCCCTTGGTGGTGTTGTGCTACTACCACCGACGTCATCCCATAAGTCCTCACTCACCAAGTATGACTCCATGCATGACTTCCATAACCGGTAGTTAGATTGGTTTAAGATTTCCATTCCCAATCCAACAACACGACCCGTTGATTCCATACTTAGAATAAACCCGAGCTCTCTTTAAATCGATCTTGATTAAGGACAAGATTAGAATAGCTCTGATACCATGTAAAGAAAAAATCCTTATAGTGTTTAACACTAGCCCAAGACCGTAATACCCGAGAAACCCGAAAGAGTCAAGAGAATTTCTAAGTATGAAGATTAATGTGGAAGAACTCTCAAAGAGATTTAGAGAACTTTGGGTGGAACACTCTTTCTTTCTCAAAGAAAACTTCTTATTATTATTCAACTTCTTATGTTACAAATGAGAGAGGAGTGAGCTATTTATAGGCTCCAAAAGTACAAAATATCTTACAAACCTAATCATAATATCTAGATTTTTCTATCATAATATCTAGATTTTTTTATAAAAATATCTAGATTTTTCTACCACAACCTCCTTACTTTCTAGATATTTTATCAAATTAAAACTTCTAGAATATGGGCTTAATTTGGGTTTAGTCCAATAAGAGATTTTAGATTATAAACCCATAATCAAGCAAAAGCCCAAAATTAAGTTTAACTTCAATATGATGTGTGGTAAGGTCAGCCGACGACTCGTAAGATCTCAGCTTGTCTTCAAAACCAGTAAGTTTGTGAATTGTCTTCAAAACATGGTGCGGGATAAACATCCTTGGAGCGTTCCATGACCGTGCAGACAACTTCATACTCCTTTCCTAAGACATTCAGAACACCATATATCTTCTCATGTTCAGTAGTAGGAGCACCTATGGAATCTAACTAGTCACTAAAAAATCTATTAATTGTACAATGACCAAAAAAAATTTCAGTTGAGTTAAAGACCTCGGGTACTACCATGGTGTTGTAAACAAATCTTAGTTTTATCTCCCACAGATTTTAGCTACAAACTGAGAACATGTCGATCATGCAAATCATTACCACTTTATATCGATATGAAGAATCCATGCAACTCTCTGTTAATATACAGAAACAAATCAACAATCGACAACCAATGAGAGAAACAGCTTGTAATCATGTTTGATTCGGAGTTGATATTAAGGTGATGATTGTTTGTAGTTTTTGAATTAGTTTTTGGGTTTTGTTTTTCCAAAAACTAGTTTTTGCCCAATCAAGATTTTAGTTTTTGTTTTTAGTTTTTGTAAAAACCATTTTTTGCCAATCAAGTTTTTTAGTAAATAAATTCCCTAAAATTTAGGGAAACTGGTTTTTGAAAATTTTAATCAATTTATGAAGAGAAACCAATTTTTAGGAATAAAAACGAATTTTTCTTCCTTTTATCAGAAAAGGTACATTTTAATTAGCTAATAATTAAATACTAATACTTTATAAAGATAAAATTCTAATAAAATTTTGGTACAAAAGATAACATTTAAGCAATAATGTGTAATCATTTGCTTATGTTGCAGGTCAAAATAGTTTTTTATACCTATATATAAGATTAAATAATTGAAATTGGTTATTCATTTATAAAATATTTTAATAATTTTAATAATTATTAGACTTATTAATAA
This sequence comes from Moricandia arvensis, assembly GCA_905132765.1. Classification (NCBI taxonomy): domain Eukaryota; kingdom Viridiplantae; phylum Streptophyta; class Magnoliopsida; order Brassicales; family Brassicaceae; genus Moricandia; species Moricandia arvensis. The sequence goes on from CAJHQP010010184.1 coordinate 5,937, forward strand.
GATATATTATATTGATTTGAAAAAGAAAAAATACCCTTCAAATTTTATAATTTAAATTATATACAACAAATTTTATAAATAATTATATTTTAAATATTGTATAATTTATAGTTATTTTATTATTTATAATTTAGTAGAATATAAGTTTCTTAAAAATATAGTAGTTAAAACATGTTAATGTATTTTGTATTATTAAATAATAATCCTTATATTTTAATAGTAGCTTTTAAATGTTTATTTCTATTTTTTGTTGTATTATTTTAAAATAATGTATTTTAAATTATTTTAATAGTAGCTTTTAAAATTTAAAAACTGCAGCAAAACAAAAAACCAAAATCAAAATATAAAAATTAAAACCAAAAGCTGAAAACCAAAAATAGAAAGCTAAAATCAAAAATCAAAAACAAAAATCTAAAACAAAAATCTAAAACTAATAAAACCAAAATCTAAAGCTAAAACCAAAATCAAAATCTAAAAACTAATGTATCATAAATTTTGGTTTTTGGTTTTTGGTTTTTAGATTTTGGTTTTTAGATTTTAGTTTTTGATTTTTGGTTTTTGATTTTGTAGTAGATTTTGGTTTCTTGAAAACATGAATGGTTGTTCTAGATTTTAGCTTTTAGTTTTTGGTTTCACTTTTAAAATTAATAAAATGAAGATATTATTTATAGTAAATTTTTTATTTATTAAAAATAATAAAACATAAAAATTAACATCAAACACACATAAATTATTTGTAAATAAAAATGCAAATAAAAAATAAAATTATAAAAATCATACATTGATGCAGATATCTGGTAACATATATATATATATATATATATATATATATCAATAGCTAACTACAAAATTTAATTGTATGTGTAGAATTTTACTATATATGCAATACGTTTATGTAAATTTTATAATAAGATAATAGTTACAGAAAAATTAGTAATATTTATAAGTTGTGACAAATTTAAATCTACACATATGATATAGTACATAAATAATGGTTATTTTTTTCAATAAAACAATGAAAAGAACAAAATTTATATTAATCAACCACTGTATATAAAATTAATAGCTAATATTTTAAAACACAAAACTAAATTAAAGTGTAAAAACTACAATACATATAATTAAATAAATTAATTAATTTACTATAAATTTATGTTTCAAAATATTGATAAAAACATGGGAAATTATTAAAATACCACTTTTTGTACCATTTTTCAAAAATATCTTAATCACTTTTATCTTTGTTTTTGAAGAGGAAAATACACACTTATAACCTTTAGGTTAATTATTCTAAGACTTTGGATTTAGAGTTAAATGGTGGTATATGGTGAGGTTAGGGTTTAGAAATGTAAAATTTAAGATTCTAATTAATTAAAAAAAAAAATCCGCCCCTTAAAAAAGTGGTATTTTTGAAAATGTCAAGTTAAAAATGAAAAATAGTACAAAGAAAGTGGTATTTTTTGAAAATTCCTCTAAAAACATAACAAATTAACTAACAACTTCATTTGCTTAGAATTTAAATTTAAATGATAGAGAGAAAAGTTGTTGATTCTTACTAATTTGGAATAACACTATTTTATCACCAATCTCTTATTATTTATATTATATTATATTAATGTATAAATATAAAAATACTAATATATCAAAAGAAATAAAAAAGAAATAAAAATTCACGTACATTGCATACGAAAACCAAAAAGTGTGGTTTTAAATATATTTTATAAATATGATAAGTATATAAATTTATGTAATTCAAATATTATATTATTAGCTAAAATTTGAAAATGCAAAACTAAAATATAGTGTAATAAATATATAATCTTTATATTATTTTTCTATAAGTAAAGTCTATGGTAAAATATTGATTAGAACATTATGAAATAATTTACCTAAATAAAACTTCAAAGTTTAATTGGTAGATAATATTATTTGTAAGATTTTAACTATATACTAGATTATGACCCGCGCTTATAAGCGCGGGTATATTTTTTGTTGTTATTTCACCGAGTCCTATGAGCTATGCTCAATGAGATCTATATATTCCTAGATAGGGATGTCAATCAAGAACTCAAATCTGCTGATGGGGGAATAAGTAGGGGTTATTGGTTCTTGCATTTTAATGGATTTGGAAATCTAAACTAAATCAAGTGTTATTCGTTCTATGATTTTAAAATTCATATTGAAATCATGTGTTATTGGTTTCATGATTTATAAAATCTAATTTAAATCAGGTGTTATTCAATCATCCGGATTTACTAATGGATTTGATTTCATAATGGATTTGCATGGATTTCTTTGTTAAAAATACAAAGACTCAAATCCGAGGGAAAACCTCCGGATTTGTAAATACAAATTAAAATTTATATGTTAGATTTAAAAATCAATATATTTTATATTGATTTGTAAATATTATATGGATTTCTAAATACTCTAAAGTACATGAACCAATAACGCCTTCTAAGGAGGCGTTATTAGTTCTTGTACTTTAGAGTGTTTAGAAATCCATATAGTATTTACAAATCAAAGTAAAATATTTTGATTTGTAAATCTAACATATAAATTTTAATTTGTATTTACAAATCTGGAGGTTTTCCCTCGGATTTGAGTCTTTGTATTTTTAACAAAGAAATCCATGCAAATCCATTATGAAATCAAATCCATTAGTAAATTCGGATGGTTGAATAACACATGATTTAAATTAGAATTTATAAATCATGAAACCAATAACACGTGATTTCAATATGAATTTTAAAATCATAGAACCAATAACACTTGATTTAGTTTAGATTTCCAAATCCATTAAAATGCAAGAACCAATAACGCCTTCTAAGTCTTTATCAAAAAATGGTAGAGTTGTATATTTAGTGGGGGTTATTGGTTCTTGCATTTTAAAATCAAGTGTTATTGGTTCTATGATTTTAAAATTCATATTGAAATCATGTGTTATTGGTTTCATGATTTATAAATTCTAAGTTAAATTAGGTGTTATTCAATCATCCGAATTTACTAATGGATTTGATTTCATAACGGATTTGCATGGATTTTTTTGTTAAAAATACAAAGACTCAAATCCGAGGGAAAACCTCCGGATTTGTAAATACAAATACAAATTTATATGTTAGATTTGAAAATCAATATATTTTACATTGATTTGTAAATATTATATGGATTTCTAAATACTTTAAAGTACATGAACCAATAACGCCTTTTTAAAGTTTAATGACAATGTTTTTCTATCGTTATCTAATTGAATTATTATGTTAGCGGATCAATATTTAAGATTGCCCGGCATACACGGATATTAGTGGGACAATGTTATAACTGGAACAATGTTTTAACTGAAACCTTAAAAATTAAGAATTATCATTATCAACATTGTAAGCCCAAAAAAATTAATTATTTAGGCCCAAAAAAATTACCATTTTGCCATTAATGAATTTTTAATTGTCTTACAAATAGTAATTGCATAGTTGGAAAAAATTAGTATTTCATTAAGTCTATAATTTAGGAATGATCTTGTTTTAATGGTATTGGTATCTATTAAAATTAATGCTGAACATAATTTTAATATAGATAAAAGGTTTAAAATCTGGTTTTCCTTAAATATAAAAAATATTAAAAATCTGGTTTGTTTAAAAAAAAACAGTAGTAGTCGTAGCATCATGGAGAAACCCATAAATTATGGATTCTGTTTTTTATGCATAAAATGGTGAAAGGGTTAAAAATCTGGTTTCCTAAGAAATAGGGAATCTAATTTCCCAAAAGCTTGATTGGATAAAAACTAGATTTTGTAAAAACAAAAACCAAAATCTATTCTAGAATCTACAAACAATCAACCCCTAAAACTAAAAACTAAAAACTAAAACTAAAAACTAGTGCAAACAATCATCACCTAAATGTTGTTTTATAAGATTGTGGGAAAATCTGCAAGAATCTCCACGAGTAAACTTGCTTCTCTGAAAAGCTTTTTATACACCCAGAGCCTCTCTCACCTTGTGCTTTATCTCACCATCTTCCCCTCTTCTCTTTTTGTATTCACCGCAATGGTCCATATTTCATTGTATCTTCATCTAATCCAAGACTTTGGAATATTTTGTTTTACTTGGAATGTAGAGAAGATAGTTCTAATCATACTTGTTACGTTTTTAACACCATACTTGTGTAGTCCACATTCTGTGATATTAATACTTTAATTACAATAATAACCCAAGATTAACAAAAGAATAAACAATACCCTTTTTCAGAAAACGTATTACATTCCAAAAGAATAGAAGCTTTTTAGTGACTGACTTACCAATCACGATAGCATTTGATGCACAAAGAATGAGTACAGTTTCGAAGCACGACCATGTTGTTCATCTCCATACAGATTCCACATTCTTCTTCCCGCTTGACCTCACTCTCTGAGAACACACATATCTCCCTCTCATCCTTCTTTTTGTATGATCTCTTATTGTTTACGGTCTTCAGGCTCAGTGATTCCCCTTTCGTCAATTTCACTAACTGATCGCCAGTCATAGAATAATATCTAACAATGAGATTTCTCTAATAGCTAAACTTTAAGAAAACATCAACATGTAATGTTGAATATATAGAAGTTAAGTTGTATACTAGAATTCATGTGAAATAGTACTAGCAAGATGTAAAAGAAATAGGTTAGTTGCAACATGATACTTGTTCCAAAAAAAAAGTTGCAACATGATACTAGTTTGCGTTTCAAGTAGCATTTAGCGCTTGCGTAAACACTCCACTACTAAGAAGAGGAGCTAGTTGATCACTCTTTTTAATGGAGGGAAGAAAAAAACTATACGCATGCAAACAAAAATGTGAGACCATAGCTGTATCTACACGACTAGTTTCAACATTAATGTTAACTTTTTTTTTGCTAACCAATGTAAAAAGTCAACATCATTATTCCTTATTTTCTTTTTGTTCTAAAACACTATACTAGTATACTTATATTACCTCAATTTGTATTTTTTTGGGATACCAGCTTATGTAATAGTTTACGATACTTCGTTGATGTTATGTGAAAGTTATATATTTATATTTTGATCGAAGTCCAATCAGAGCTCATGAAAATGTCTTAATTTAATAAGAAAACCACGTGATGAAACATTTAGTGATCCTCAAGTGGAGTACGATCTTACTAAACCTTAAATACGTGTATGACCTGTTTATGCGTAGCATAAAAATAGCCAGAGAGCTAGCGAGAGCGGAACGTTCCCTTGATCATGTGCCCTCTTTGAACTCGAAGCTCTTTAAGTACGTAGTTGAATGCTCCAATTCGAACAAACATCGAAAACAAAGACAAGAAAACAAAAATGGTGTCTCTCTTCTCTATTATTTTGACTTTTCTTGCTCTTATACTGATCCCTAGTCTCTTCATCTCTCGGCGACTAAGTGTTCCTCTCTCCTTAAAAAACATCTTCAGATTCATTAAACTTGCAGCTTCTCAGCAGGATGATGAGCAAGAGAGGAACGAGAAACGGTAGTCTGCTTTTGTTTAATCATAGTTTTTAAGTGTTAAGCTCCTTGTAGCTTATTTTCGTGGTAAATTAATGGCCTCCTTAAAACATGTACATAATTTGAAAGAACCAAAAGGACAAACGTACATGGTTTTTCTTCTAACTATACTTGTCTTGTTAGAAGTTTCCTCTTCAAAATATGATGGTCTAAACTTTAAATCTCTTTAGCATTGGTTAGTAATCCAATAACTATTTGGTACAATTTGTTTGTTGACATTGAATAATAATGTAACGTCCCGACCGTCCACGGTTAATGGGCTGCCCATGTCCTCGCTCTCGACCCGTGGATCCCATCCCATCTAACGATCGGTTCGTTAATTTTTCCAAAGTCTCCAAATCATTGTTTATTGACCCTACAATCACCACCTGACTTTCCTCGTGTTTTGGATTCACTCGCATGGTATTGTGAATCATTTCCCGATAGGTCATTCATCCTTTCACTATACCAACCTAAGCACGCTTAACTCTGGAGTTCTAAACGGATGTGTGACGAAAAAGGTAATTCAACTTTAGTGACATAGATAGCTAAATCAATTCTCTTAAGCCTTTTATATATATATATCACAGCTCAGGATGTTACAATTCACTTCTTTTCAAAGAACAAAACGTCCTCGTTGTACCCCAAGACAGGTCCCAAGTTTCCTCTCGGGTTAAAATCGAAATGACTAACCAGCTCTAATACCACTTGTAATGCCTCGACCGCCATGCCTCATTCAAAATAAGTAAAAATTCCCCATCATTTTAAAAAAAAATCTCTTGTACTTGAGTTGATTATGTCAATTAAATAAACACCGAAGTGAATCTTTTAGCATGCAACATACGATTTAAAAAATAAATGTGAGACCCACTTAATGTTGATGTGGACACCCTTAGAAAAGATCAAACTGTAATATTATTATATAAAATTTGGTTTCTAGTTTACAAAATCTCATGTAGCTTAGTTGGTTATGTCAATCATATAAACATTGAGGTTAAGGGTTCGAATCTCATAACATGCTATATATCATTTTTTTTAAAAAAAAATATGTGGCATCCACTTAACGCTGACGTGGCAGCATGGGAGAGACTCAACTCTCCCATTATAATATTTAAAAAAATATGTGGCATCCACTTAACGCTGACGTGGCAGCATGGGAGAGACTCAACTCTCCCATTATAATATAGATTTGTTGGGTAATCAAACGTCAAGATAAACCGGTGTTGCTGAATTGGGGATCTAAGTTAGAAGAGACTCCAATATAATATCAACTAGTGATAAATAGATTGGTCCATCTATCTTATGTATTAATTATTATTAATTTATTTTTGAGGTGAGATATTTGTCTCTAATATAACGTTCTACTAGAAATGCATGTTGTTATATGGAGGCCTTAAACTTTGTTTGTTCTATAACTATTTGTGTAGTGGTACAATGGGAGAGGAAGAGAAACGACGGAGACTGCCAAAGCATGTGGCGGTTATATTGGACGGAAACAGACGTTGGGCGGAGAAACGAGGACTCGGGACATCGGATGGTCACAGGCCGGGGCGAGAAGGGTTATCGAGAATGCTAAGGACTGTTTCTCTATGGGGATAAACACTGTCTCCCTCTTTGCTTTCTCCACCGAAAATTGGGCAAGACCCGAGGTTTGTGGATGATCATTGAAAAATAACTTTTGCAACACGTTTCCAAGAGTTTTTCTTTATATTTCGTTTTCATTCGTTTTTTTTTTAATGTTTGACCAGGATGAAGTTAATGGCCTGATGACCTTGTTTGAGGAACACTTTAGGTTTGAGCTGCCTTTCTTCCATAGGTACGCAACATATAGTTTAGATCATTTAAAAAAAAAAACATGAAGTATATGATCTTGTTAGCATATTTTTCTCTTTTGATTTAGAGATAAAATCAAGATCTCCGTTATTGGAAACCGGACGAAAATCCCCCAATCACTTCTAGGTCTGATACAAGAAACAGAGGAAGCTACAAAGAACTATGAAGGAAAGCATCTCATTTTAGCAATAGACTATAGTGGAAAGTTTGATATCTTGCAAGCGTGCAAAAGTCTAGCCGAAAAGGCGAAAAACGGGTTGATCCAAGTAGAAGACATTGACGAGAGTATGATGGATAAAGAGTTGATGACAAACTGTAGCAAGTTTCCAAATCCAGACATATTGATCAGAACGAGCGGAGAGCAAAGGATCAGTAACTTCTTTTTATGGCAATCTGCTTACACTGAGCTTTACTTTTCGAACGTTCTATGGCCTGACTTCGGTGAGGCTGAGTATCTTGAGGCTTTGACTTGGTATCAGCAAAGGAATAGGCGATTCGGTCGACGAGTGTAAAGTTTTAATTTCATGCCTCACAAATAAATTGTCCAAGTATGCAATAGTTGTGGTACCAACTGTTTCAAACCTATATCTTGCTGAATTTTACATGTACTAATTATAAATTTTTGTGATATTAAGTTAGTTGGATTTTCAACCCAAAATAATAGATAGTATGTCACGTAAGTGACTATTCCTTACATAATTTTTTTATTTGACTCGTTGACAGTATTTTTCTATTTATATTTTTAGTTAAAATATAAAAGAAAAACTAATAGCGGATAAGCCAAAATTATAAATTTCAAACAAATCTTAACTAGAAATAATCTGATGTAATTATTATATAAATAAATATTTTGTAGACTATATTATAGAACTTAGAATATACATAGAAACAATTATACAGAAAAAACTTAAATATATTGATATCAATAATTACTACAATAAAATATGTATTTAACCAACTAACTGACTTAAACCTCATAACATGTTTTATATTTACCCACTATATATATATATATATATATTATAAAAGTATTAACTGGAAGCACAACAAACAAATATATAAGTTGAAAGACCTTAAGAAACGAAAATAGAATCTTCCATAGTTGATTTCATATTTTAGGAAAGAGAAGTTAAGAATACAAAAATAATGTTATTTTTTCTCAAAGAAGAATACTGAGTTGAATTTGAGGCTATTAATTTTATGTTAGTAATTAGAAAGATTATCCACAAAAAAGAGAGAAAATTGTCAAATACAGTTATGAAAGAAAAGACAACCTTATTGAATTGATAGTTTTAAAAAAATTTATATTACTGATTTTTTTTATTTTTAAACTATTTGGAGTTAATTTTTAATTATTTCTAATAATTATCAAAGTTACTGCATTGTATAGGTAATACATATTTTCTACAATTACATCCGCGAATAGAACTATATGCACGCATTTTGACATTTTTACCCAAAAAAAAACTATATGCACGCAAACAAAATGTGAGACCAAAGCTATATGATATATATACTGCTAGCTAGTAGCTTCGACATTAATATTAACATCATACCCTTTCTTTTCTTTTTGCTAATGAACGTAAGAAGTTAATTAACATATACCTGTTTAGTGCTTTCTCTCAAACACCATACCTCAGTTTTTTTTGGATAAAGTACCTCAGTTTATTTAATACTTTACGAGACTTCATTGATGTAACGTAAAAGTTATATAACTATATTGTAACAAAGTTCAAATCAGAGCTCATAAAAATGTCTTACGTTAATAAGCAAAACACATGCATAAAAATGCAAATCACATGCCAAAACCATTTAGTGATTTTCAAGTGTCGTAAGATCGTATTAAACCTTAATACGTATGAACTGTCTTTGCGTGGCATCAAGAAGAGACAGATAGCGAGCCGGAAAACGTTCCATTGATCATGTGCGTCTTTGAACTCGAAACTCTTTAAGTACGTAGTCGAGTGCTCCAGTTCTAACAAAATATCAAAACAAAGACAAAAACAAAACATGGTATCTCTGTTCTTTATTGTTTTGACTTTTCTTGCTCTTGTCCTCATCCCTGGCCTCTTCCTCTCTCGTCGTCTAGGTGTTCCTCTCTCCTTCAGAAATATCCTCAGATTCATCAAACTCACAGCTTCGAGGAACGATGATGAGGTTGAGACGGACGACAAACGGTAGTCTCCTTTTGTTTATATCATAGCTTTTACGTGCAGCTAAACTCTAGTTTATTCTTGTGCTAAATTAACCGGTCTTCTTGAGTCTAACCGGTATGATTTATTCAATGTATTTATAGCTTTCAATATTGCTAGAAACTATTTACGCGGTTATTTATGTCTTTAAATAAATGTCACGTCTTACTCTATTAACTGACTTCATCAAATTATATTGAAGTTTAAATTTTTATTTGAATTGATATGATAAATTAAAAAAACAAATAAAACAGAGATATGGTAAACTTTGTTTGTTCTTTAACTAAATTGTAGTGGTACAATAATGGGAGAGAAGAGACTGCCAAAGCATGTGGCAATTATATTGGACGGAAACAGACGTTGGGCGAAGAAACGAGGACTAGGGACATCGAAAGGTCACAAGGCCGGAGCGAGGAAGCTAATGGAGAATGTTAAGGCCTGTTTTTCTATGGGGACAAACACTGTCTCCCTCTTTGCTTTCTCCACCGAAAATTGGACAAGACCCGAGGTGTGTGGATGATAATGGAAAAATAACTTTTGGAAAACGTTTGCAAGAGTTTTTTTTTTTGATCAAAGCGTTTGCAAGAGTTTGTCGTTTTTAATTTGTTTATAAAAATCTTTGATGATCAGGATGAAGTTAACGGCCTGATGTCCTTGTTTGAGGAATACTTAAGGTCTGAGAAACATATCTTCCGAAGGTACCCAGCAACTGATCTTTATTTTATAGAACATCATGTAGAGAAAAAAAAAACGTATGGAAATATGAAATTTTTCATTTAAAAAACCATTAAACTAAACAGAAATGGTTGTCATTTCAACACCCTGATGTTATATTCTTTTCTTTTTTTTGTCATTCTCTTCTTTGTTTAGAGACAAGATCAAGATTTCGTTTATCGGAAACCGGACAAAAATCCCTCAGTCACTTCTAGGTCTGATAAGAGAAACAGAAGAGGCTACAAAGATCTATGAAGGGAAGCATCTCATTATAGCAATCGACTATAGTGGAAAGTTTGATATCTTGCAAGCGTGCAGAAGTCTAGCCGAAAAGGCGAAAAATGGGCTGATCCAAGTAGAGAACATTGACGAGGGAATGATGGATGAAGAGTTGATGACAAACTGTAGCGAGTTTCCAAATCCTGACCTATTGATCAGAACGAGCGGAGAGCAAAGGATCAGTAACTTCTTCTTATGGCAATCTGCTTACACTGAGCTCTACTTTACTAACGTTCTATGGCCTGACTTCGGTGAGGCTGAGTATCGTGATGCCTTTACTTGGTACCAGCAAAGACAGAGGCGATTCGGTCGACGAGTTTAAACTCTGAACTTCATGCCTCACAAATAAATTGTCCAAGTATGCAATAGTAGTGGTTCCATCTGTTTCAAACATGTATCTTGCTAATTTTTACGTGTACTAATTATAAGTTTTTCTTATATTAAATTAGTTGGATTTTCAACACAAAATAGTTAGAAATTTAAGTGAATTGGTCTATATCACTTAGTTATTACTTTCTCTATTTCAATAAAATTGGTGGTTTAAGATTTTTATTTTCTTTCATAATAAGTGATGTTCTCTTTATCATATATAAAAATTTAATGTTGTTTAAGATTTGTGACCAACTACAAAATACTATCATTTTTTTATTGGTTGAATTAGTTAATGATGTTCTCATGTAACCAAGATAAGTTATATATACCTTACAATTTTTAACCTATGTATAACAACCTTAAATACCAAGTAAAATCGAGGGAGTAGTTAGGATTCTTTCCAACTTACAAAGTGGAAATTTGTCAGCCTTTTCAAAATCATTAGTCTCAGGAATATCTGAGCAAGGATCATCCGAGCAGTTTTTGAGTCGACATGCTAAGCCTCTAGATACCCTGGAGCCTATGGAACTACAATTTGGCTGCAGTGTTTGATTGCAATTTGGCTCTCATTCTCTCTTTCGTTTTGTCATGCTTAGACCATGATTAACCCACTGATTCTTAGTGGGTTTCTTATTTTTTTATTTTTTTTTTTACTCTTTTTTCTGTAAAAAAAAAAAAAAAGTAAAAAAATGTACCAGTCGCGGGCCGCCACGTGTCAGTGGGGCCCACGCACAGTACAGAAAACTCTATATAATCGACTCTTAGTTGGGAGACTTTTGGGAACCGTTTTTCGTGATTATAGTGGGACCCCCTAGCTAAGAAACCCTTAATTCCCACCCGTTAATCCTGCCCTTACTCTCAAATTACTTGCCCTAATCACACAGATCGTTGCACTGCTATAACTTTGTGTCACTAAATAGACATCTATTTAAAACCCCCCGCGAAGTGTGTTCTTGTTCTTTGATTATCCTACGCATGTATAAGTTGTTAGTATCGTCGAGTCTTGCAGCACAAGAAACTGGAACATCTCAAAATGGCCTAGTTCTTGAGGTATATAAACGTCCATTATTACACATCATATACAGTTTTTATTACACCAACTTATTTGTTCTTAAAGAAAAACCTCAAGATTTCCGACCACCAAAGCGTCTCTGTCTCTGCTGAAACGACATCAAGGCTTCAACAAAACCGTTCCTCCCAAAATCAGGCCATAGTTCTTGGGCAAAGAAGAGCTCTGTGTAAGCCAATTGCCACAACAAGAAGTTACTCACTCTTAACTCACCACTCGTTCTAATCAGCAGATCCGGGTAAGGAAACTCAGTAACGTTCGTCTCAAGTTCCTGCTCGATGAGTCCCTCGTCTATCTCCTCAACTTCAATCTCGCCATCTTTCACTCTCTCCGCAATGCCTCTACACGCTTGTAGAACATCGTACTTCCCGCTGTAACCAACGGCTACGATTAGCTGAAGCCTCGTGTTGTTCTTTGTGACTTCCTCAACTTCGTTTATCACTTGTAAAAGAGATTTTGGAAGTTTAGATGAATCTCCAATGACAGAGATCCGAATATTGTTCCTACACACTCAAGAATATTATAGAAGACTTGTGACACACGCCTCACAAAAAAAAAAAAGCAATTCTTGATGGATTTGATTATACGATACTTACTTGGCTAAAGTTTCACGCTCTGTTTTGAGCGTTCTCTCGAACAAACTCAACAAGAAGTCAACTTCGATCTGCAGAGATATTAGATGCCAATTAGATCTCACAGAGAAAAAGATAAACCCTAGAAATCTAGGGCATATTTAGGAAGTTCAAGTAAGTAATTCCTGAAGTCCGCAACCACATTATTTAATATTAGTTTTTTTCTTCCAGCGGTTACTCGAACCGAAGACCTCTAACATATTAGGTATTACCTTAGGTCTAATCCAGTTATCGGTAGAGAAGGCAAAGACTGTTAAGACTTGGATTCCCCATTTGCCGCAAAGCTCAACGATCTCTCTCAAAGCTTCAACACCGGCTCTGTGACCGTCCCAAGGTTGAAGACCTTGATTCTTCGCCCATCTTCCGTTTCCGTCCATTATAACCGCAACATGCTTCGGCATCAGATCGGCCTGGAGTCCCTCCGGGAGAGTTTCTTCCTCCGCCGCGGTAAACGGCGCCATCTCCGATTTAACAGCTCTGACTCCGAGCCCGATTCTGTTCTCCACGAAACTCCGAGGGAAAGAGAGCAAGCAGTCTCTGCCTAGCTTCCATCGTTTCTCTAAGGCTCCGGAGTTAAACCGTTGGAGATTGAAGGATGAAGGAGCAGGAACGCGCAGGGAGATCATTCTTGTTGACTGTAATACTCTAGAACTTGTGTTGGTTGTGTAAGGAGAAAGGAGTGTGTAATAAAGAGAAGATGGAACCACCTCCATATATGGTTCTGGACCCTGGTGAAGGATTGAAAACGACGTCGTGGTTTGTCTGGTGTTGTTGAAAGGCGATGATGATGCTGATTACGAAACTGAGCGCCACATACCAAAACAAATTATCGTTAGAAATTTCAAACTCTAATTTTTTCTGTGGTTTATATGAATTCCTATTCGTCCACGTCTCTTTATATTCCAATTTTTATTACTTTTAAAATTTTAAAATTGCATAAAAATACTCGGACCAGAAGTCCAGACATAAAAATCATACCAGCGACAGCGAGCAACCCAAATAAATGTGCTG
>CAJHQP010010185.1:0-19539 GCA_905132765.1 Moricandia arvensis
TACTTCGTTAGATCAAGCTACGTGTTAGTGAGCGTGCAGGCTCACGATGATGTTGCTTTCGCTTTAAGCCGCGAGGAGGAGTGGTAGCATCCAGCGAGCTACGGCAGAGCGACGGTCCCACAAAGAAGCGGAGACGTTATTTCTCCTTCCATGTGAGTGATCCATTCGACAACAGCGGAAGGTGTGGAGGAGTGTGCTCTGCGGATCTTGCGTAGTGGATAGATCTGGTGCTCCGTCGTGATTGTAGTGTACAGATCGGTGGGTTTGACAGTGAGTTAGAAGTTACTCCTTGTCGCTTGCCCTTGCGTTCTCGCAATCCACAGATCCTAGTGACGTCGACCATGTCTAAAGGAAAAAAACAAACCGATTGCAGCTGAAGAGATTTCCGAAAACTAAAGTCCGGATCGAATCCCCGCAACACGTTTATCCATTGCATCGAGGAAGTCAGCTATTTAAGATTCAACATAGACGCATTAAATCAGAGAATCATGATATGGAGTGTTACCATATTTCCAGGTGGAGTACGTAGATTTAGGGAGTTTTTATCTCGCTAGTTATATCTGTAAAAAATTGGTATTTGAAAAGAAAGTTTTGAAGAGAGTTGAATTGAAGTTGACGTAGTGGGAGAGCTTGATAGATCGAGTATTTCGTCGAGTAGGAAGTTAATGACATGTTTGAATGACGATGAGAAACGTTACACAATCATCGCTTCTAGTTGCATGCGGTGATATTAAGTGTTATTGGTTCTAGTAATGTTGAAGTCATTCCAGTAGATTTAAAATTGATTAGATTTTAATTTTGAGTCTTTTGTAATCTACAATAATGATTGGTCTAAACATTTTTAAATCCAACTCAGTGTAACAATGAAATCTATATAATATCATACTGAATTCTACAATAGAGTTGAAATTTTTTATGTGGATTCATAATTCCAAATTAAAGTAAAACATACAAATAGCTAAACTCACACAACTTGAGTTAACGTACAAAGAAAATGACTTAAACACATAAAACCCAGATTCATTCTATATTGGTTTGAATCCATCTAATCTTTCTTCGCAGCAGTCATACTAAAAAAGACGTCTTATATTTGCTCAAATGATAAGATACTTGTAAGTACTTTACACCATGCGTGCTGCCAAGTCTGAAATTTCTTGATAGCATCCCCAAACGTTATTCTTCTCTTTTTTCAGCATCTTTTTGTTGCCTCTCTTCTCTTTATTATATTAACTTAGATTGAAGTATAATCGCCACAGCTGCGATTTTCATTTTTACCTTACTTTTTACATTTCAATTTTACCTCATTTTACAATAGTATCGAAAATAGTACTCGATTTTACAAGTTTTTAATCCTTTTTCATGTCTGCTTTTTCTTTGTTAAAGCTTCTCTGTACGATCAAATGGTCCAAAAACCCAGCGGAGACGTCATATGATATTGATGCACTAACTCACATATGTCGCTAGATCATTCACATATTCTTCTCTTGATCTCCTCCAAATTTGTATATATAGCGTCACGTAATTCTTTGGAGAGACAACAAGAGATTTGTGTTCCACTAGTGGCACTTGCGTAAGAATTAATAAATAGAAATGAAAACTCATCATCAATCAAATTATAACAATTAATTGCCGTGAGCTCTCCATATGAGCGACACGTTAGCAAAAATCACTAAGTGACTTCTCTCATTAAATATTGGAGGATATACATAGATAGATGCGCTCCTTTACATGTTCCGCATTCTTACATTTCAGATTCACTATATCTTATGATAAGACTTTAATTTACCAAAATAAATATATATATAGAGTTACAACAAAAAATGGTTTCTGTAACGACTAATCGTCCACTGACTACATGAGCCACCACGCCACGCTCTTTTGGCTCGTGATCCATCTCGTCCAATGGTCGGTGCGTAAATTTTTAGGCTCTGAAATCATTGTGTATTGTCCTTAGCAATCACCACACCTTTCCCGTTGCTTTGTCCTCACTCGCACGGTATCGCGAATCACTTCTCGATATGCCACCCATCTTTGACTACTCACAGCATAAGCACACTTACCCCGGAGCTTTCTAAACGGATGTGTGACAGAAAGAATAAGTGCACTTATGTGCACATAAGTAGCCTAAATTATATCCTCTAAGCTTTCCACATATACCATAATTAGGTGTTACATTCACTCTCACTCACACGAGCGAGAGTGAGAACGAGGTGGCTAACCATCTCTGATACACTTGTAACGCCCGACCGCCCACGCTAATGAACCATCCCACGCCCGCTCTCTCAGCATGTGGATCATCTCGTTTCAACGGTCGTTGCGTAATTTTCCAAGCTCTGAAATCATTGTTATATTGTTCATAGTAATCACTCATGACTTTACGCGTTATTTTCCTCACTCACACCGGTATCTTGCGAATCACTCCGATAGGTTAGTCGCATCATTTCACGTACTCTAGCATAAACACGCTAACCCTAGAGTTCTAAACGATGTCTGACGGAAAAGGAAAGTATCACTTGTGACATAGTAACCAAATATATTCTCTAATCTTTTCAGATATATCAGAAATCGGACTGTTACAAGTTTCTAAACTCAACGCACCGAAGAAGATCAACTTTAGTATAGCTTAAGTATGCATTCGCGACCAATGACGGCATAGGATTTGTTGGGTTGTGTGTGTGGCGGTGCGCGCCGCGCACTAATTACATTCATAGATTAGCTAGCTGCGACAAAATGATATTTTAGAGAAGTGAATGTTGTTATGTTTTCCCAATGTCGAATAATCTTTTTACGTATCTCAAGTGATAAACAAAAATTGGCGGGAGATTCGCCCTAGCATTATTGTATGCGTGATTCTCTTAATTGATTTGATCGTCACTATGTGGCCTTAAAATGTGGGTGAGAATAGTGTAAGAATACAACTTCGGGGCGTTGCACCCAAAAAATTACAATATGTTAGTTAACATGTTATTTCATCGATCTTTGGTAGTTCATTGATCGACATAAAATTCATGGCAAGTTTCTTAACATATACCAACCAAAAAAATCATTGGAAACTTGCTAGTTATAGTTCATACAGTTGGAATTACTAAAATAGTTAGTGCTTACATCGAGATCAATTCAAAACAACAAATTTGAAGAATGAGTTCTGAATTCAACTTTAGTAACTGTTTATATTATTATTTGATAAGTGAATTTGATTATTTGTCAACATCTCATAATTTTAGGTAATTTTGCTTATTTACAATGTTTTAATAATTTTTATATAATTATTATACAATTAAAACGAATTTATATCAATAAAATTATATTTTTAGAAATAAGTATTCTAATCATTACCTTTTTGAATTAATAAGACAAACTAATAAATATTTGTAAGATGATAATGCCTGCATTTGAGGGCAACACACCTAGTAGACTTAAATTTTTATAATTAGGCTTGTGGAGAATCCTAACCAGTCAGGAGCTGACACACACGGCGAAGAGGGGTCATGGTCTATTTACCGACAGGAGAAGTGGGTCTCATCTTATTCGATGCTCGAGCAGATCCTCCAGAGTCTTGTGTGGGAAAAGGTACTTTGGCGACACAGAACTCCTCCAGTCCCACAAAATTCCTCATCCATTGATCTCATCTCTCCCCTAGAGATTTCACCAAATTCACTCCGTTACATGTATGATATCGTCGTCAAGAGCCCTAATTACTTCCACGTCCGAGACTCCCATTAAATCTTCTGTTCTTTCTGTTGTGTTTACTTTGTGTGTGTTGTTTTACCAATTTAGTATCTTTTTTTCTTTAGTTGCATGTGCATATTTTTATTCGTTGTCGATGTTGAGAGCAGGCCGGCTTCTAGGTAAATGCACAAGGTGCATTTGTACTATGGCCCAATTTTTTTTCTTCAATTTTTAGTTTAGAGTTTGGAGTCGTTTTCCAAATTTTTAAGACCTTTATTTTTAGAATTACTAGGGCTTAATCCGCTCTAAACGCGCGAGAACTATTTTGATTTTCAAATGTTAACTATATAAATATTCCTTATATTGTATATTTACTTATTATTTTATTTTTTATATTATATATTTACTTATTCTAATTTCCTTGTTTATATCAAATGGTATACTATAATAGATGTTTAATATAATATTTATATTCTTCTGTTGTATATTTACATATACATTTTCAGATAGATCTTAATGTAATTTTTCTATTTGTTATATTGTATATTTATTTTCTTCTGTTGAATGTTTACGTATTCTAATATTCATGATAGATGTTTAATGTAATATTTATGTTTCTTATATTGTATGTTTATTTATTCATATATGTTATATTTACTTATTCTAATTTTCTAGCTTTCATGTTAAATGATAATATTACGATAGATGTTTAATGTAACATTTATATTTTTTATTTTTTATAATTACTTATTATTTATTTTTCTTATATTTTTATTTACTTATTCTAATATTATGATAGATTTTTAGTGAAATATATCTATTTCTTATATTATTTATTTACTGATTATTTAATTTACTATATATTTTCAGTTAGATATTTAATTTAGTTTTTATTATTTTTATATTGTATGTTTACTTATTATTTATTTTTCTTTATATTAAAATATTTACTTATTCTAATTTTCTTGTTTATATCAAATGATAACATTATGATAAATGTTTAATGTAATAATTATATTTCTTAAATTGTATATTTACTTATTATTATTTTTTATATTTTATATTTACTTATAAAAATATTGGAAATAATAAAACGTAAAAAGTATACATTTTCAAATAGATGTTTAAATTAGTTTTCAATTTCTTATATTGTATATTTACTTATTCTAATTTTCTTGATTTATATATATGGTAATATTACTATAGATGTTTAATGTAATATTTCTATTTCTTTATATTGTATATTTACTTATTATTGTATTTTAATATACATTTTTTCGATAGATTTTTAATATATTTTTCTATATTTCTTATATTTTTATTTACTTATTATTTTTTAGATTGTATATTACTTATTTTAGCATTACGATAGATGTTTTATATAATATTTCTATTTATTATATCGTAAATTTATATGTTCTAATATTATGAAAGATGTTTAAGGGTAATATATATATATATATATATCTCATATTGTATATTTACTCATTATATATTTTAATTTACATTTTATTTATTTACTTATTTTAATATTACATAGATGTTTGATGTAATATTTATATTTCTTATATTGTATGTTTGATGTAATATTTATATTTCTTATATCGTATATTTACTTATTATTTATTTTTCTTATATTATATATTTAGTTATTATAATATTACAATATATTTTCAATGTAATATTTTATTTCTTATATCATATATTTACCGATTATTTATTTTTCTTATGTAATATATTTAGTTATTATAATATTAAGATACATATTCAATGTAATATTTGGATTATCCTATTATGTGTTTACTCATAATTTATTTTACTATACATTTTTCAAATCGATGTGTAATTTAGTTTTTTCCATTTATTATATTTATATATATTTATTGTTTATTTTTTCTTATATTGTATATTTAGTTATTCTAATTTTTTTTGCTTTATATATTTCTATTTATTATATTCTATATTTTCATCATTATTTATCTTCTTCAATTTTATATTTTATTATTAATTATTTTTATTTTATTATAATAAATGATAATATTACGATAGAGATTTAATGTAATATATCTATTTCTGAATTGTATATTTACTTATTTTTTATTTTAATATGATATTTTTATTTTTATATTGTGAATTTATTTTTTCTTATATCTTATACTTATTATTTATTTATTTTATATCAAATGCTAATATTACTATTGTAGTATTTCCATTTTTTATTAAGATAAATTTTTATTGTAGTATTTCCATTTTATATCAAATACGATAGTATTAAGATAAATGTTTATTGTATTATTTCTATTTTTAAATTGTATATTTAACTTATTGTTTTCTCTTAATATTGTAGTATTATCTATTATATTTTAAGATAAATGTTTATTGTAGTTTTCCATTTTTAAATTGTATATTTACTTTTTTTATTATATTGTATACTTATTTATTTATTATTTATTATATCAAATGATGATATTATTATAGATGATTAATGTAATAGTTATATTTCTGCATATATTCTACTTATTCTTTACTTATTACTATAGATGTTTAATATAATATTTCTATTTATAAATATATTTACTTATTTTTTATATTGTAAATTTATTTATCATCTATTTTTAATGCCAAAACGACATTTTCTCGAAAAATGATTTTATGCTAATGTGGACGCTCTATAGAGCTTCAAAAGCATATTTTTATTAGTATAAATTTATGTTATTCTCATACAGATAAATTCTGTACAGGGCCAACCATATGATTAAGTAGGGCCTGGTTGAGAGTTGTGTAAAACTATATGTGATTGTGGTTTTATGAATGTGAGATTAAGAAGAGAAGAGTCGGTTTACAGAGAACTTAATCACATAACATGGTTAAGTTTCATTTTAATGTTTTCATCCTAGCATAATTCGATTCGACGATGATCTGTTATATTGCTCACACTATTGTTACTGAAAGATATGTTATTTGGCTTTGTTGATCTCATTATCACAAATAACTTAACATTTTCAACCCAAAACCCAATTCCGTGATGAGTTTTTTTTTTCTCTTTCCTAAACTAGTTTTATTGACTAATTGATAACATTTTTGGATAGACTTCTAGTTAGGGGTTGCCAATATATCTCAAAATCATTGTAAACATCTACGAAAAAAAGTATATCATAAATTTTTTAAAGATAGGTATTATCATATGATTCCATAACATATCAACTGTATCATATATATATGACGGAATATTTTGGGGACCCCATGAGGCATGATGATTTTGTTTTCACTAATGTAATTTGATTCCTTAATCCTTAGCAAAGATATACGAGTTGCTACTTCTCTTCAATTTTGTGTTGGTCGAAGTAATTTCGAGTTCTCTTAATTGGTCTCCAGATATATGGTTCCCATTTCAAAAAAAAAAAAAAAAAAGTTCAAGTAAGTTGAAAACATATGTATAGTGTGCTACATTATCATTTATCTATTTTAATACAAGAAACGCATAATATATATTTGCCTTTCGTGCTAGAGCGTCGGAAAGAGATTGCGTAAAAAGATTTTGCAGGCAATTGGTTGTGTCAGTCTTTCAGTGAACGCTTACAGACAGCTACATAATATACTATAGAGAATTTGTAGCATGATAAGTGAAAAATGATGATACATCATTCGTAGGAAATTCACTATTGTAAATATATATGCCATGGACAAAGAAATATCAATAGTAGGTCCTGCTGTCCCTACAATCATAAAACCATGACTTTACCTCAATCAATCCATGGGGGTGCATGTCATGATGATAACTTATTGGTTTAACCAATTACATGACTTTCAATCACATCATCGAGTCAAAAACATCTCACAGACAAACGTAAGCAGTAGACCACAATGGGCTCACGTGAACAAAGCAATGTCAGCTTACGGGAATCCAAAACGTGTCTAAAGTAAACGCTGCTTTAAGAAACACTTCCCACTCTCGAGGATTACTGCTCACCTGGCCTGAGCTTTAATATCATCGACACACACACAATCCCTATAGATATATATTTATGTATAAGAGTGCTGTGTAGAAGGGAAGCATTGATTGGTGATGGACATGGATTTGTGGAAGCTTCTGATGTGTTATCATGCTTTTAGTCTATAAGAAATAGCTAAGCTAGAAGGCCACTTCGAGAAACTAGTCTAGGAGAGATAGCCTCTTGCTCTACCTTACTGCTAGACGATTGGACATGTTAGATTTTTGTTGGAAGGGGTCTTCTCTCTGAAAGCCAGTTAACATGGTTTGAATTTTGTCATATGAAATGTAAGTTCATCCCATAATCTCATAAATATTTGAAAGACGATTGGACATATCATTACAAAAACGTTCTGCAATTAATTTCCATATAATTTATACAATTTACTCTACTGTTCTCTCGTACCTAACACCGAGGAGAAGCATGCAACACGTATATCAATCATACAAAATTACTATATATAAATGTTCGTATTTGGTAACGCTACTAACCATATTTGTGTGAGTTCGTATAAAGATACGGATAAGTCTCTAGCTCACACATCGGCAATGCCACTCTTTCAACACAAAATTAATGAAAAATGCATGTGAAGAAATGTAATTCATGATCTCTCTGAATTGAGTTCAGTATACGCATAGATGAATATGTTACTGTGAATGCACTTTCAACTGTTTATTTTTATTACAATATACTAAAAGACCATTTTAAAAGCATATGGAACGAACCATGGTTAAATATAGTATAGTAATTAAATAATAACAAAAAAAAAATAGTTTATAATATGAAAGAACGAAAGAGGAGGGAAAATGAGACTAGTGGATGACATGTAGAATGAAGCTGGAAGCGTTCAACGATGGGCTCCATGGAAGTTGAGGCAGTTAACTCATAATTAAGTTGTAACCATTTGGTGTTAGTGTTATTAACTTAATCATGTTAATGACCTGTGGACAATTATTACTGACACTGAAACGATCCAAAGTTTTCTCAAAAAGGAAGGGGTCCAAAGTTCAATAGAGAGACACAAAAGCAACAAAACACAGTTGTATATAAGAAACGGCTCAAAAAAAGTCAAAACACAGTTAGTTTCTAAGGAGATTCGTTTCCTTAAGATACACGTTATCTTTCTTTTCCTTCAGAAGTAGTATTTTGATATTCTTTCCCTTTGAACCATATTACTTGAGGTTAAGGCAACAAAGCCGGACAGCCAAAACCTAACCAGAGCAAGATCTCTCGGTTGAAAACCAAAGCAGCCTTCATAGGTGTCATCAGAAGATGGATATGATTATAAACCAGAAGCCTTCGCCAAACTATTTGAAACCAATCAGTTCAAGACCTGATCTAGTCAAGTTGTTAAAGAAGAACAACAATAGTTTTGAAGACAACCACAAGCTTCTCCGTATAAGATCTTTTGATCGACCTCCGTTTTATTCAACTTCTCCTTCTACTTCTTCTGCACGTATCCAACAAACCTTAACGTCTCTCCTTTCTCGGACACGAGATAGACCCGCGGTTCCTAGAGAGAAGCCTTCCACAGCTCTACGCTCTTCCTCTTTCCACGGAAGCAAAGTTGGTACAAGGGAGGTACTACTGTGAAAGCGCCTCATGTGGCTCCAAAGAAAAGCAAGTTTAGCAGCAGCAGTAGCACTTCTTTGAAGAACAAAAAGGAAGCTCCTGAATATGTTACAACAAAGAAAGCACCTCAGAAAGGGGTTGTATTGGATACTGCTTCTCTGTCTTTTTGCTTAAGAAGATGAATAGTAGATTCTCAAGGTTGAGAGTGATGTACAAGTTGTTGATGATATAGAACAATTGAAAAGGAAAATAAAGATGTGGATGTAGAGGCTTTGCATGCAGATGAATCCGGTGAAGAGAACGTGAGTGGGGGATCAAAATTGGTTGCTTCCGTTATTGGGCCATAGAAAATGAAAAGAAGAAGAGGAAGAAAGATTTATCAATGAAGATAACTCTAAGAAATAAAGGAAAATAAAGAAAAAGGGAACAAGGGTGAACTCAATGAAGAAGGCTAAGATGAAGATGGATGAAGATGAGACTTCAAAGAAGGATGATATTGACATGAATTTCAAAGAAGTTGAAAGTGATGAAGAGGAGTGAGATACGAAAAGGAAGTGAACATAGAGGAGAAGATTAAGGAAGAAGAATTGGAAGAAAGTAACAAAGGGAAGTAGTGAAAGGTAAGAAGTAATCTCCATCAGCCTACAAAGATGTACTAGCAAGTAAGAGGCAAGAGAATTTGTAGGAGGAGGATTGCATCCCCCACAGGCCCGTGAAATAGCTGGCCCGACCCGTCATATTTGAACCGCTATGCTCAGCTCGCGGCTAAAACCATTCGGCTCGGCTACAAACTACTTTTAGCTGGTTGTCGCAATCAATGACCAACTCTTTGGAGCGACTAAGGATATCCGGCTCGAAGGGGCATTTCATCGGCCATCCGATCCGGCCCAATGCGCGAAGTCCCATTAAGACGAGCTGACCTACAGTATCCGCTCGAAGTTATAAAGAGGAAGGGCCAAGAGGAGCAAAAGGGAGATACGACGCTAGACAGCTAGAACTAGCGCCGATCTGTACTTTTCCGGCTAGTTTTCGAGCACCGGTCGTCTTTTCTTCTTGTATATTTTCTTTTCCATGTTAACACACCTACTCACGAGCTAATAAATGCCTTTGTGACAAGCCCAACGACGAGTTTTGCTCTTCCCTTTCAAACTCGGTTCAAACAATTGGCGCCCACCATGGGGCTAGCCACAAAGCAAGAGAAATCTCGATGACTCACCCTAACTCCACTTCCGGGAATGAACCGAGCCTACTCCCGATGCCGCGCCATAAGTAACAACATATTTCATGGACACCGTTATGGCGCTTATCGCACAACAGGAAGAAATTCAGAAAGCTACCAACGCACAACTAGCCGCTCTGGTAGCTGCTCTCGCCCTTCCCTCTGGCACGACCAGTAACCCCCCGACGATACGTCGCCAGCTATTTCAAACTTACCTGGCGACCGGAGTCGAGGAACGAAATCTCAACACCTCGGACATTGTACTCGCGAGCGAAACTTAGAACCAAAGAGGGTCAGATCTAGCTACCATCCGAGAAATCACGGCTCTTAAAATCTCTCTCTCCGAAATCATCTCAAAGATTCATCACGTTACAAGCTCCCCCCCCAAATCGACCGGGTCTCGCTGCAACATCCAAAACACCCTTCTCCTGTCGCATTAGCGATGTACGACTCCGCTCTACAGAAAATTTTGTTTACCCTCTTACTCCGGTGAGTCGGATCCTACAGACCACATGACGGCTTTCAACATAGCGATGGGAAGAGCCAACTTCACCGACGATGAAAAGGAGACCAGTTTTTGTCAGTTATTAGTTGAAAGTCTCACAGACCGGCGCTGACATGGTTCTCGCCGCCTCCCAGAGAACTTCATCGACAGCTTCCGCGACCTTTCTGCGGCTTTCCTAAAACATTATATAGTGTTCACTCGGCAAGGAGAGACCGCGTTCGACATATGGCAAATGTCCCAATCTTCGAATCAAAGTCTCCGCAATTTTATGGAAAAGGTCAAGACTGTCGTTTCCACTATTAACATTTCTGATAATATCGCTTTCGACGCCTTGATGAATACTCTGTAGGTGCCCTCTAATGTCGCGAAGACTTATATCGGCACCAACAACTTCTCTCTAGGAAGCTACTGCCCTGTCCAACAATTTCATCCGTATGGAAGAGGGCCACCTCATCAAGCAGAAAGCGTCGAAGCAATGTACCGAAAAAACAACCGACACGCGACAGGAGCCACGCCAAGCATGTGCCTGCCGAGAGAAGCGACCGTAAAAAAAAATTTGTCTACGTTGTTGAAGAAAACGATATACCCGCGCCCACGGTCGTCGTCTGAGAGGAAGGATGGAATCATTGGGAAAGAAACCCGGAGCACAAATCCCAAACTACCTCCGCATCTTCGAACTCAGTCGACCTAACCAAGTACTACGAATACCACAAGATCAGAGGCCACGACACAAAGGAGTGCAAGCAGCTCCATGAGGTGTTGCTCGCGTCCTTTAACAGCGGTAACACAAAGATTGAGCCACCAAAACAAAGGCCTAAGAGCAATAAAGTTGGAGTAAAAACAAGGAAAAGAAGGTTCAACGATCTCACGGTAAAACCTCGTAAGGCAAACTTCGCGATAAAGGAGACACGGTCCTACCACCAGAGTGAGAAAAAGATGATACCTCTGCTAACGAGGAGCAGCCGAGAAACCGCATGTGCGTTGAAGTAATCTTGGCCCAACCAGAAGACTCATCAGACGATGACGTACCGTTTCAACCCGTCGATCTGTGAACACAATTGATGCGACAAACAACTACCCCTGCCAAAAGCGACGATCTACGCTCCCGATTGAAGCGTAAGTCCATCACTCCTGAAGGCTATCGCAACAACAAATCCGACCTTCAGACACTCCTAAACGCGTCAAGAACCAAACAACTCGGTCTCGCGTCTACACCCAAACAACAAAAAATTCTCATGTCTTTGATCTGCGCGACAAGCTTAACGCCAGCACAAACGATCTGCGAATAATCCTCAACCGACAAAAGGACTGCGATTTACGGAGTAAACTCAAGCAGGGTAAGTCGCCTAAGATGCAAAATCCCTGCTCCGATGCCCAGTGACCAGTGGACTCGAATACAAGCAAAACGAAGTAAACACCAATTACAACTGAATGTAATTATGGGCGATTCGCCCCCTTGTGGAGACTCTGTACGATCGATTAAAGGCCTGCTCATCCCGAGAACGATCTGCCGATCACATTCGCGGCTGAAGAAGCCTTCGGCGTCCATATGCCGCATAATGACCCACTCTTCGTGGAGCTCGGGATCGGCACATGCGACGTTACCAGGGTACTAATTGACACTGGCAGCTCTGTCAACCTCATCTTCCACGACACCCTCGAAAAAATGGGATTGACCTATGCAACATGAAACCCTCTTCCGATCCCTAACCAGTTTTAATGGGTCTTCTGAGTTCATGATAGGAATAATCCGCCTATTGATGTATGGAGTTCGCACAGTCAAATTCTTGTTATAAGCACGGAGACCCCATACAACGTCATTCTCGGAAACCCGTGGATACACTCAATGAAGGCGGTCTCGTTGACATACCACCAGTGCATCAAATTCCCTGGTCCGGATGGACAAATTCATACGCTGCGAGGAGACCAGAAGCTGCACCGGAACCTCTTGATCGCTACTGTCAAAATTAACGGTCAACATCTCATGTCAACTGGATCTCCCAACAAACCAAAAGGTGGGCCCACACCAATAAATCTTACCCGCAGAATGAAGAAATTTCAAAGGTATCTATCGATAACGCCGACCCGAGTGAAGTCATCAGGATTGGCGCCTACCTCCCCGACGAACTGAAGGAAAAAAATCATCGAATTCCTCAAACAAAATTCTTCAACTTTCGCCTGGAAAACTTCAGATATGCGCGGTATCGATCAAGTTATCATCACGCACGAGCTAAATGTGGACCCTACCTTCAAGTCAATCAGGCAGAAACGACGAAAGCTCTGTCTGGAAAGGTCAAAAGCAGTAAACGAAGAATGATTAGCAAACCCTGTAGTGGTCAAGAAGAAGAATGGAAAGTGGCGTGTCCACGTCAATTTTACCGAACTCAATAAGGGTTTTGTTTTTGTTTTTTTTACCGAACTCAAGAAGTGACTCGTAAGCACTGTATTTTGTTTTTTAAATTATATATTTATTAACGTCATTAAAAGGATTTACAGTTTATGACTTAGAATTTAGGGCTTAAGGTTTAGAATTTAGGGTTAAAAGTTTAGAACTTAGGGTTTAGAGTTTATGGCTCAAGGTTTATAATTTAAAGTTTAGAGTATTAACTCTAAGAAAAGCATGTGTTTGATTAATAGAATTTTAAATGACTTACCATATAATTGTTTTAAATGAATTACCATAAATAAATAACTTACCATATAACATTTTTATTCAACTCTTTATATTAATAGATGAATAAAATACAAATCTTGAATAATATAATTTTAAATGATTTACCATGAATTTTTATGTTTAAATATAAAAATATTTTAATAATTCTAAAAGTGGTAAATCATCTATGCTATCAAATTGTTATTGAAAAATGGTTGAATTTTTTTAAATTATATATTTGTCTGTTTTGCATTCATTTGACATACTTTTAGGTATGCTTCGAGGAAAGCTTATGCTGAGGTGAGACCGAGGATCAGGGACCGTTTGCGAAGAGGACGGATACGAGTGAGAGCGACGATGTGGTCGTCATGGCGGTATGTTAAGCAGGGTTTGGACTTGTACCAACGTTTTAGAGATTGTGAGAGAATCTAAAATGGTGTTTGGTGTCGTTTTAGTAATAAGGTTTTAACGAATTTTTTTATCAAGAATTCTTGTTTTGTCGATGAGTTCTTAGTTTTTATGTCATATGTGTGTGTGTGAGTGAGAGAGAGAGAGAGAGAGAGAGAGAGGAGAGAGAGAGAGAGAGAGAGAGAGAGAGAGAGAGAGAGAGAGAGGAGAGAGAGAGAGAGAGAGAGAGACTCATCCTCCTTGCTGTAATTCAGATCCTTGTTACATAATATCAATGTTAAGATTGCGCTAGGCGTAAAGCGTGCAATCGGTCCAGACCTAGTGCTGAATCAATTAAGCGAGGATTATATGGAGATTAATCTGGATTAATTTTAGACCTATTATACCTATGTTTTATATATACACTTTTATTTTGCGGAATAAGACATTATCTTAAGCGTGGTGTAGTGGTCAGGAGGGTTTTGTGTTTGGTAGATAGGGGAGAGAGAGAGAGAGAGAGAGAGAGAGAGAGAGAGAGAGAGAGGGAGAATTGTGGTTTATATGTAACTTGTTTGTATATATCATGTGCTTTTGAACATGTTTTTGCGTATGTAAGAGCATTGTAGAATTGCAAATCTTACATGCATCTAGAAATAAAACACCAAATGCGTAGCTTTACTGCATGTCAATCATAGAGGTAGAGTGTAATATCCCTTGCTAAAATAAGAGTGACTAGCTCAACAAATTTTTAAAAACGTTACAAGTTTAGGTACACGGTTGAAGAAAAACATTACACTACTGGAGTTAAAAACTTAAAAACCAATACTTAGGTTCACCTCCTATAGTGAATGGTTAAATTCACATCAGTTCTAATAACCAATCAATGCAACGTAATATTAGTTAAAAAAATATATATATAAAACTAAAAAAGATCCAGGTACTTTAGGCCAATCGCCTAAGTACACATATCCTATTAGGTACAACCCGAAGCTTTTCAAACCTTACTGAGTAATACCAAATTGTTAGTTCGTCCGGACAAGGACTAATATCATATGGAACTCGTACTTAAGGAAACATTCTTTAATATTCTTTCAAAAGTATCTTACAAAATATTAATGATTAACCTCGAGGTTTTTGGTCAACAACTTTATACATAGGATATATCAAAACTACTTTGCAAGGATAATAAAACTACCGCTGGCTAATGTTGTTCCTTTCCGTCCTAGAGTAAGGTCTCCCGCCTACTGGTTACCTGCATCACAAATGAGTCAGTAACTAGTTTACTCAGTGTGTCTAATCCCGCACCCCAACACATATTAATAGTATCCCAGCAATCGACCCCTTTGAATGCAGTTCACAACAGCTCAGCTTGGTTCTGCTAGGCTATATAAGTTACTTGACAAGTTCAGACCTTAGTCAGCCCGGTTCAGATAACATTAGTTCATGACAAGATTACATCAGTTCGGTTTAATTTAGACATTTCACATAAGTTCAGCTATTGGTTCAATGAGACAGTTTCAATCATGAACCAACAAAGACTGAATCATATATGAACTTATTCAACTGACCTGACAGGCTAATCAATACACAACACTTGGTTCTCAACAAACAGAACTGAAACAGAGGGACTGAAGCTTAACAACACTGATCTCATCAAACACATAAACTCTTACCGATTCAAATCAACAACCTTCTGAATTTAAATGGTACACAACTTATAGTTGAAGCCACGCCTAACCTGATCTGTACCCTATAAAGCCAAGGTCTGATTCATTCAGAAAAAAATCTCAAGTGCAGCCAAACCAACATAACTGCTCACAGAAAACTGATCCACACACATCTTACGGATAAAAATCAAGGCTGAAAAACATGGTGATTCTCAACTTCAGGATGCCAAAAACTTTACCTCCTAAAAACACCAAAATTCACTTTTTAAAGTCAGAAAAGGGTGAGAAATGGAAATCCAAGCTCACTTCTCTTCTTGAATTTTCTCTGATTTTTTTTCATGAATTTTTCTCACAGATTTTTCTCTCTTGCTTTCTCTCTTTCTCTCTGAATTTTTCTGTCTTGTTTCTGAGATGAATGAGCTCGACCAGAAAGAGTGAAGGTAATAAATTACATGGAAAACAGCAGGAGAAGACTCAGCAAGAAAGGACAAAAGTTTCAGTTTAGAATAAGACATGTGGTGAGATGAATCACACTTTCCCTCCCATGAAGTAAGGTCATTTCCTTCCCATGAAGAAACTCCAGCAGCTTGTGCATCTCACATGATTATAATGTAGCAAGCAGGCAGGAAGGTGCAAGTCACATGTCAAGTTCAGGAAGGAAGCAAGCAGGCTAGAAGGTGCAAGGCATGTGACGGTTCAAGAATAATTTTATGAGTTTTGTCGATATTTTTCGGACAGTTTTGAATTAAATGTTTCTCATCCTTCGAATCTCGTCCTTTTATTTTTCCGACTATGCTCGTCCAGCTTAATAAAACTCAACTATAATAGTTAACACTCCACCAGAAATCTCAATGGGAGGCCTTTCGACCACACGACAGTCCCGTCAAGACATTAATTCACCGGGTCGATTTTAATTTTAAATCTGATCGTCCAATCTCCAAACTGATCTTACTAAATTTCTCGACCAAATTATATATGCTCGTGAGGGTTATTACATTCGTCCCCCCCCTTCAAAAGAGTTTGTCCCCGAATTCTCAGAACATAGTTGTACACACTTTACTGGACAATGGAGTCTCTGAACTTTTACTCATATGCTTGCGTCAAAACAACTGATGGTTGGTTCCCCAAATATTCGAACTTACAAAATTTTCAGATTCTCTAATCTTTTGATATGGTGCTCACCTATCCGCAAAGCATCTTTAGGATAGGCTAAATTGAGTTGCCAGTTTTCGGGTTTCAGTAGTACTATTGAATCCGATATAAACTTACGCAACATCGCCTCACAGATTTTCAAGGGTATGTCTGAAAGAAGCTCTGGTCAATAGATAACCTTTCCAACTCTGATAAACTCACTATTCGGCATAGATCAATATAACATATCACAAACGTTCCCTAACTCTTACAAACAATCCTTTTTTTTGGAGCAAACACTTTCAAGGTAACCAATTCTTTACAACACATAACTCTCATATACTGCAGTTTGCATACTTCTTTTTACAGCCTTGAGTCTCTGAATACCATCAATCTGAAATCTTCCTATCTGCCTTTCTCTTATATCAACAACATAAAATGTGGAACATTAGGTGATGTGCCTCACTGAAGGTAACATCTCGGGTCTAGTCAATGTCAACTTGATTAACCGTGCAACAATCAAACAAGAACATACACGATCAATCACGCTAACATGATCCAGACCAAGGGTGCTACTCTCCAATAGACACACATACCCATTCCAAGAATGATCTCACATACAATATTCTATACACTTCTGATCTATTTGAGACCATCTTCATAATCTTTTAAACAATCAATCTCTCTGATGTTCCCATAACCAAGTCTGGTTCTACTGCTTCCTAATTCTTTCTTCTGTCCTGCAACTGAAGATTAAACAGGTTCATCTATACCAAGCTTGATTCACCCACTGAGTACTCTTGTATGACGACTCCAAACTTTCTGTATTGATACATCCCTGATATCTTAACAACCTTGGCATTTCCATTTTCCTTATGATCATACCTTTTCTTTCATTCATCAATCTCCCTCGGGGTTCCCTTAACATCACTTTTCTAATTATCATGCTTAACTTCAGGTAGGACTTGGGTTCCTTCTCCCACGTGTCCTCTTACTGAATTTGTACATGGCACAGTTCTCATATTATTCTTGAAATTCTCTTATTAAATCCCTTACATATTTTCCTTAAGTTCTCATTCTTCAGTTGAGTTCCTAAGATATAAACGAGTAAGCCATCTTGAGTACTACTTGAAATCTTGAAGACTCTTCACTCTCTCCTTATAACAGCAGCCAAATTCTTCTTCATGATTCTTGAGCTCTTTCTCAATATCGAGACGAAATTTCCTCTCCTCTACGCATAAACAACTGCATTTGCTTTTTGTAGGCTTCTTTGATCATTGAACACTTGCATCATTTCTCCATATTGAAATGGTTGCGAAATTTGATATTCAACAAACTACAGCCCAACTCCAGCTGGTGCATCCGATAATTACCGTTATCGTTATTTATCTATGCATAGACGATTACCCTATTGTCTTTCATCAGCATTCACCTAAGCCAACATAAGATACGGCCATGCAATAGTATAAGGCTGGTTAGGCTCATGAAAATCTAAGATATGTGTAGACGTAGAGACTTCCTCTAGCTGATTGCCTTAGTTCATCAATCCTTTTACTCCATTCCAGGTAACACCATTCTCAGTCGATCAGCTCAGCGGTTGATATGTTTTCTAATTCATGAACAACCTTCTGATGGTAACTGGCCAATCTAAAGAACTTTGAATCTCAATAACAGAGATTGGACACGACCATTCTGTAATAGTAGCGCTCTTTTCTAATTCTGCATATACTCTTTGTTCTAACACTAACTGTCTTAAGATTTAACTTCCAATTACCAGCAGCAACATTTACTTAATCTTGAAGCGTCCATCGAACGTCCTTGAAATAAACTGCACCTTACGACCGATCTTAACTACTCTTCAGTTCTAGAACTTGATAATTGACCCTGATGCTCACGTCCTTGAATTAACTATAGTCAACATAACCAAAAATGCTAGTTATTCGTCTTTACCACTTACATGGGTGCTCCACACAGAAAAGATCAAAAAATTCTAAAAAAATTAAACTTTTCTTTTTATAAAAACTGACATATTATCATTGACAATAAAAGTTTCAAAAATATCACTACTGACGATGATGGTTCTCACAAACCATTATAACGACGGTTTTTGAAATATCTTCAATAATAAATTTTGACATCCTCGTTGAAAATGACGGTAGATATGTCAATAAAGACATATCTAAAAGAAGATACTTTGAATTTTTGTGAGTATTTATTAAAGTACAATCATGTAATCTTATAAAATTTTAAAAAATTATCTTGTAATAATTTATTTTCTAAATTTTTTAAATTTTTGATAAATTTCTGAATTTTAATTAATATTTTAATTTTATATATCATAATTTTATTTTATTTAATTTTATGAATTTTTAATTTAGTTTTCTGATTTTGTTTTAATTTTTTAATTTTTTATTTATTTCTGATTTTTATTTTTATTATATTATTAATTAAATAATTATTTTTGAAAGAAAACCGATACCTCATTGTCTTAAATAGTTTAAAATATATTTTTCGAATTTCAAATTTTTTTAAAAAAAATTGGGAAAAAAATTATTCAAAAAAATTTGCAATTAAAAACATATAATTCAAAATTATAAAAATTATTAATTATTAATTATTTATTTATTATTTATTTATATATTTTGGGTATAAAAATTTTTGACTCTTTAATGAAACTTATTTTAATCATTTTCATTTTTAGAGGCTCTTTTGTGACAAAAATTAAAAATATCTATGATAGAATG
>CAJHQP010010186.1:0-19535 GCA_905132765.1 Moricandia arvensis
TAAGCAGGGGAGAATATGAGCAGCAGGTGGAACATTCAAAGTCTGATGAAGAGTGCTAATACTAGTGCTGTTAGACTAGCATGTGTAGTCTAGCTCTTGTTTTTTGTTTTTCTCTTCCGCTGTGCACTAGCTGATCCTTCAGAATTTACAAGTTTTTTTCTCTATAAAGACATGTTTTTTTCTATACGTTCCTTGACTTTAATAATATGAATGAAAATTGTTGTCAAATGAAATTTATAAGTTTAAGAAATCTCCATATAGATATATAAAGAATTTTTCAAATTCGCCTTAGCTGCTCGGGAGCAAAAAGATGTTTTACTTTGGCCCTCGAGTAGATTGGGAGCTTATTATAAGGGTCAAAACTAGATATTACATTCAGAGAAAAATTGATAGAGGATTTTAACAATCAGGTTCTACCCTGTCCCCATACTCAATTGCCACACACTCTTATCTCTAAATTATGGAAGCTCAAGCTACATCAGGTTTACTCCTCTACCCCGGCAGAGACCTGACACCATCACACGCCATCTTTTTCGGCTTCTCCAGAGCACAGTAGGCATTTGCTGTCTTTGACCCAGATTGCTTTTTCTATCCACCTAATTACAAATCTTTTTCGTCATTCACCTAATTACTGCAATTTCCTTATACATATATTGAACATAATATCTCAAAATATTAATAGATCTTTAATCAACGCACCAAGACCGGCTAAACAAAGTTGCCATTGAATTGCCATCTATATTATTAAAAAGAACATTTATATTATTAAAACTTTTGTTCACAAGATCTTTAATCAACGCACAAGAACATTTAGAAAGAAACTTTTTGTTCACTTGTTTGGTATTAAATTGCCATCTTATTATTAAAACTGAAATACACTTGAGAATTGTTTGAAACATAGATAGCAGTTTTAACGAAAACTGTTTGGGAACATAGATACTAGTTTAAATGAGAACTGTTTGAAAACATGAATATTAATATAAAAAATAGTATAGTATCATTTTAGTAATTTAACTAATTATATATCTTAATAATAAATTACATCATTAATTTTATTTATCTTAACAATACATCAAATCATTAATTATATTACCATAGAATTAATAGTGCAGATCTTTATTTATTAGTTAATCAAAATTAACTTTGCTTATATTATAAAAATCAAAATTGTAAAATAACCGAATTTTAGATATGGTTAATAGTTCGATTTAATCTGATTTACTAAAAAATTTTTTACCTTAGTTCCAATCTTTGAAAAATTAAGTAGCAAACACACATAATTCAAAGGCAGAGTTTATGTGAACAAAATAATAACTTAAATCAAAATAACCAAAATGTATTACGTTTATTATCACTTAATGTTTCACTCCATATAATTATTTTATCAAAAAAAATTCTTTTTATTTCCCTTATTTTTGTTAAACATATAGAACGAGTTACAAAAAAAAAATTATTTACAGAATCAATCAGGTATGAACATTCACGTACTCATTCAAGTACAAGTTGTTTCTTTCAGGATCATTTTTGTTTAGGGTTTTGAAATTAGGCTCCACTTAGATATTATAAATTTATGTGTGGAGTTCGAGTTGTGTCCTCCCGGGTTTGAATGATTTGGTTCTGATGTGCCGGAACATAAAACTATCTAAATAACCAATGTATCTTAAACGGGTTCGAACTTTTATATCAAAAATAATCTTATTACCTGATTCAGTTAGAGTCTTCTGACTACAATTAGTTATACGGTGATACATCTAAAGCATATAACACTAATCATGAAAAGCAAATATTAATGTATAAAAACGTAAAAATCAATATTCGCGCGGGCGCGCATGTCAAGCTCTAGTTCATTTTAAAACTAAACATAAAATATAGATTAATGGTATTATTGTCATTTTACTAACTTTCAAATTGGTTGAATATTTATTTAAATAATATAGTGATTATGATATTACGTTTAAGTTGACATATTTCATGTAGGTATACGCCATTGGTATAGATAAATTTAGTTTCTTAACATTATTCATATATTTCACATATGTTTGTTTATAAAAATAAAAGTTTGGATTAAATTTAATTATACAAATTTTGGGTTATCTTACAAACCTGAAATGATTTAAATGTAAATCAAGCATACTAATGTATCACCACATAGTTTCAAACATACTAATGTATTTATAATAATATCTTATGAGATTCCGTTGGTTTAAGTGGAACAACATACCAATTCCATGAATGGCACACTAATTATATCAATATCTTTCCAAATATATATCTAACAATATATACAAATACACCTCATGTCTAATAGAAATTTATGACTTCTATTGTGCTTTGTGATCTCACATGTTTATCTGGAAAATAATTGCTATGTATTATAGGTGCTTTTTATTATACTCTTGTAAGCTCAAGAATTTGGAGCTTGATAGGTTGCTGCAGTGGTAAAGCATTGATTCGTATTCGGGTGTTACACATGGAAAATGAGGTGTTACACATGCGTCGGAGAATAAAAAGGAGATATCAAAGATGTGATGATGTGGAATATTTCCATATGTTTGGCTGACGAAATATGCCTTAAATAAGCATATTTAGATCACAAATTGGAAGATTTGGTGATGCTAAAATATAGGAAATAATATATTAAATAATAGGAAAAGATTATTTGATATACACTTGCCTTCTCCTAGAATGAGGTTAGGGCTTTTGATGTTGTAATTCTCACAGAGACACAAAGGGGATTTGGGGTTTCAGAGAGTGAGTGATTTGTAGACGTGATCAACAGGGGTTGATTCACGCAAGTTGGGTGTGTTAGAAATCGATCCGTGTCGAGTTGTGTAATTCGGATCAAGCAAGTCTGTAGAGATTGTGTAAAGGATTTCTAATAAAAGAGATACATATTCTTGGAGTTACTTTGTGCCTTTTGTTATTGCTGAATCTCGATTCTACAATTGGTATCAGAGCGGGACACCTAAACGAAGGAGGATTCTTCGCACCAAGGTGAGATCCTGAGAAGAGATTATGGCGATTTTGGCACATAACATGTTGCTGCTGAATGATATGAATTATGGGTATTGGAAAGTGAGAATGAGAGCAAATTTACGTGGAGCTGATGAAGATATCTGGACAGTGGTTCAAACTGGATGGGAAGAACCATGTGTGATGCTAGAAGATGGTTTGAAGACACTTAAACCAAAGACAAAGTGGACTGCAACTGAGAAAAAGCTTTCAAAGTTTAATGCGAAAGCATTGGATACTATCTTCAGTTCTGTAGATGCTAAGCAATTTGAGCTAATACAAGGATGTGAATCAGCTAAAGAGGCTTGGGATATACTACAAAACGCTTTTGAGGGTACTGTGAATGTTAGGAGGATAAGATTGGACTTGCTTGCATCACAATTTGAAAACATAAGGATGGCTGATGATGAGAAGATAGGAGACTTCAGTGCCAAGCTCAGCTCCATAGCTAATGAAGCACAAGTTTTAGGTAAAAAATATGAAGATGCAAAATTGGTGAAGAAACTTTTGCGATGTTTACCTACTAAGTTTGCAGCACATAAAGCGGCGATAACCTTGACGATGAACACTGATGAATTGAAGTTCGCTGAGGTAGTAGGAATTTTAAAGGCTGAGGAGATGGAACTAGAATCTAAGTTGTCAAAGCATGTTCAAAACTCAAGAGTTACTGTTGAAGAAGACATCCAAAGAGCTCCAAAACTTGAAGAATCTATTCACCTAATGATTCAAAAACTTGAAGAAACCATGGATCTTTTGCATAAGATGTCCAACGAAACACTGCCTAGAGAAGAAGAAAGACATAAAAGTCATGAAGTGGTGTGTTTTAATTGTCATGGTATTGGACATGTCAAAACAGCTTGTCCATCATTCAAGAGAAAAGAAATCAAGTGTAATGGATGTAATGGTTATGGGCACATAAAGTCAAATTGTGTGAATACAAAGAAGAAGAAGCGAAGCTGCAGTGTTAGAAAGTCAGAAAGAGAAGCAGATGCTCTCAATTTCGTGGCTCTTCATGGAGTTGTGGGATCTGAAAAAGACATCACTAAAGTTGAATCTCGTACATGGGTGTCACACCCCAATTCTGATGCGTCACACAGTGATACAGAAAGTGATTTAAATGCTGATCTTTTTGCTGAGTATCAGGTTCTCTTTGGTCAATTCACTAAACTCAGTGAAGAAAATATACAGTTGATCAAAGATAAAGCAACCCTGAAAGCACATGTGGACATTTTAGAGTCTGAAAACAACAATAAATCAGAGGCTGAGGTGTCAAAAGAAGAGAAGGAGTTTGATCTACATAGTCTGCAAAAGACAATCTCTGAGCAGGCCTACAATCTAAAGAGCGTGGAGACTAAATATGAGCAGACGAAACAACTACTAAATGAGGAACTCGAAAAAAGTCAGCTGCTACAAAGAGAACTTAGTGAAAACTACAAGAAAGTAAGAATGTTGAACACTGGATCAACTACTCTGGATCATATCTTATCGGTTGGGCAGCCTCCAAAAACTAGTTGGGGTTTGGGTTATAAAGGTACTACTTCACAAGATCAAGATCATGACAAGACTGATGGGATAAAGTTCATAAAAGCTGCAGTAAAATCAGATGATCAACCCAAAGGTATAGCTCAACAAACTAGCATGTCAGTAGCTGGAAAATCATCAAAATCAGTGTCAAAAGTACAAGACATAAAAGTTGTTGCTAAGAAAAGGAATGGCTGTCACTTTTGTGGTAAGATCGGACATAATGTTGCCTACTGCTATGCTCGTAGAAATCAAATTGAGCGAGCTTGGAGGATGAACCTTTGTTATGTGGAACCCAGAAGGTATGGACAGATATGGATCGCTAAGAAGGATTTGTATCCTATGTTTACGAAAGGTCAGTCACACAAGCATACCAACGTGTCACACACTCGGATTGGAAATCAATATGCTGAAGGTGAAGAACCAGTTCGATGGACTTCTACTAGAAGGCATTGAGAGTTTTGATGGTTTAACAAGTATCATGAAGTTTTTCACAGAGTTTTCACACAAGCAGGGGGAGATGATACTTGATTCAGGGGGAGTTCAAGATAAGCATATTGTGCTTAGAGGTTAATGAGCTTGAGTTGTAAAACTCAGTGAAAAAGGGGGAGAATGTAAGCTCAAGAATTTGGAGCTTGATAGGTTGCTGCAGTGGTAAAGCATTGATTCGTATTCGGGTGTTACACATGGAAAATGAGGTGTTACACATGCGTCGGAGAATAAAAAGGAGATATCAAAGATGTGATGATGTGGAATATTTCCATATGTTTGGCTGACGAAATATGCCTTAAATAAGCATATTTAGATCACAAATTGGAAGATTTGGTGATGCTAAAATATAGGAAATAATATATTAAATAATAGGAAAAGATTATTTGATATACACTTGCCTTCTCCTAGAATGAGGTTAGGGCTTTTGATGTTGTAATTCTCACAGAGACACAAAGGGGATTTGGGGTTTCAGAGAGTGAGTGATTTGTAGACGTGATCAACAGGGGTTGATTCACGCAAGTTGGGTGTGTTAGAAATCGATCCGTGTCGAGTTGTGTAATTCGGATCAAGCAAGTCTGTAGAGATTGTGTAAAGGATTTCTAATAAAAGAGATACATATTCTTGGAGTTACTTTGTGCCTTTTGTTATTGCTGAATCTCGATTCTACAACTCTAACCCCGCTTTTTTTAGTGTTAATTTTCTTGGCTACAATCATACTACTACTACGATTAGAGTTTTAATCGTTTGTGTCGGGCTCTATCATATCTAAATATAACTTTTTTATTCTATTGCTATTTTCTTTATCTCATTTCATCTCTGAACGATGATAATTGGCCCAAGTTCAAGTTCCAAGACAATGCTACAGTTAGTCACAATACCAAATTGTTCAGGTTTCTTCTCATTTCTTGTGTAATTTTAACAATGTATTAAGTAATATGCATCCTGATATTGCATATTATATATATATGTATAGGTCGTGGCTATTACTGAAGTTTGTACATGTCAAACTCTATGATATTCAAGAATATTTTGTACAAAATATAGATATATTAATTACAATTTGAAGATGTTATTAACTGTTTTTCTTATCAATTATGTTGATTGTTTATGTTATTGATGAAAGAGATACTTTTATTTTGCTGAACAAATGTCTCACTTATGGCTAAAACGAGAAGAGATGTGAAGTTCTTTCTCTGATAACCTAACTTCACTCTTTTTTTATTCACATACGTTAACTGATAATGATTAATGTGCAGGAAAAACAAAACATTTGGGAGGAGTTGAAGAGGTAGAGCACAAAAATATTTATGTTAACGTATTTTATTTTCATAAATATAAAACTCTATTTATTTAAACTAATATAAAAATTTGATACAAAATATTATATAAAATAAAATTGTATAATATATAATATATTGAAAATTATATATGTATATATATATTATAAAATTGATAATCATATTTCATAATCATACTATAAATTCAAAACTAATACAAATTATATAATGTCATCATCTAAAACAAATAAAACAATCAATTCATCTCAAATTTTGATTTCAATAAAATATTTCTCCACAAAGTAGAAAATAAAAAACAAATTATAATATTCATAAATAGTCGAATTATTACTATGTTTCCTAAATCAAAAACCAAAATTTTCAAACGAACCAAAACTTAATTGAGAACCAAAAACAAATCCAGATCTTAACCAAAGTTTATAAAATATCATCAAATTATATAATTTTAATTTGAGAACATAAATTATAAATATAAATATAAATTATCCGCGCAACTGTGTGGGTCAGAATCAATCAGGTATGAATATTCACATACTCATTCAAGTACAAGTTGTTTCTTTGAGGAACATTTTTGTTTAGGGTTTTGAAATTAGGCTCCACTTAGATATTATAAATTTATGTGTGGAGTTCGAGTTGTGTCCTCCCAAGTCTGAATGATTTTGATTATGTTGTGCCGGAACATAAAAATATCTAAATAACCAATGTATCTGAAACGGATTCGAATATTTGTATCAAAAATAATCTTATTACCTTATTCAGTTAGAGTCCTCCAACTACAATTAGTTATACGGCGATACATCCAAAACATATAACATTAATCATGAAAATCGAATATTAATGTATAAAATGTAAAAATCAATATTCGCGCCGGCACGCATGTCAAGCTCTAGTTCATTTTAAAACTAAACATAAAATATTATTAATGGTATTATTGTCATTTTACTAACTTTCAAATTGGTTGAATATTTATTTAAATAATATAGTGATTATGATATTACGTTTAAGTTGATATATTTCATGTAGGTATACGCCATTGGTATAGATAGTTTCTTAACATTATTCATATATGTCACATATGTTAATTTATAAAAATAAAAGTTTGGATTAAATTTAATTATACAAATTTTGGGTTATCTTACAAACCTGAAATGATTTAAATGTAAATCAAACATACTAATGTATCACCACATAGTTTCAAACATACTAATGTATTTATTCATGGGCATCACCACTTAATTTCAACAAATTGAAGCTTCAGGTTTCTTATTAGCT
Organism: Moricandia arvensis; assembly: GCA_905132765.1. Taxonomy (NCBI): domain Eukaryota; kingdom Viridiplantae; phylum Streptophyta; class Magnoliopsida; order Brassicales; family Brassicaceae; genus Moricandia; species Moricandia arvensis. Next base: position 7,596 of record CAJHQP010010186.1, read on the forward strand.
ATAAACGGAGTACAATAAAAGTACACGATTAGCCTTTGTCCCACCAAACCTTGAATAGATACATCATACATAAGTATGTTTGATTTATATTTAAGTCTTTATTTCATTTCAAGTCTAACCATACCTAATTGCTTAAGTATAGCCACACTCATGAACCCAGACATTCACATTTTTCTTAGATAACTAAAATGTTCTATTTACAATTTGCACATTGTGTACCTTTCAATAAACTAATCTACATTTAGGACACACACTGTTTTTCACTAACCAAAAATATTAATATTTGAAAAAATAATAGTATTATAAAAATATGAATCTTTTTTTCACGCGCAAGAGGGACACATGGAGATATCGAGTGTGCAAGATGTAGAGCGACCGATGAATCAATCAAACATGTATTTGTTGAATATCTCTTGGCGGTCCAAGTGTGGGCTCTTTCAAAAATCTCATCGAATCAAGACATATTCCCATTTCAATCTCTTTTTGTCAATATGGACCACATGTATTAGAGGGTTTCGCAACATATGGATGATCATCACTTTAAAGAGATTAGACACTCATTCCCGACTAAAGTCATGTTTCGTGCGACAAAGCCATTAGAGTTATTGCATGGAGATTTGCATGGACCAATCACACTACCAACGTCAGAAAATAACAAGTATGTATATGTTCTAATTGATGATTTCTCTAGGTATATGTGGGCTATACTTATGAAGGAGAAGAGTGAGGCATTCGATCGGTTCAAAAAGTTTAATGAAAGTGTAAAGAAGCAAACCGGTTCAACCACTAAGACCTTTCGCACCAATAGAGAATGAGAGTTTACCACAGCTGAGTTCAATCTATTTTGCGAATAAAATGGAGTCAAAAGGCACTTAACCGCGCCTTACACGCCTCAGGAAAACAGTGTTGTGGAGAGGAGAAACCAGACCTTAATGGGTATGACGAGAAGTATACTGAAGGCAATGAAGATCCCGAACTACTTATGGGGGGAATTTGTACGACATTCAACCTACCTCATCAATAGAGTTCCTACAAAAAAAACATTTAAGGATCAAATGCCATACGAGTGTCTCACATCAAAGAAACCAAATATTGAGCACTTGAGGATATTCGATTGTGTAGCACATGCAAAAATCAATGTGCCACATCTAAAGAAGTTAGATGAGATCAAAGAGTTTGATCAATCTTGGAACTGAGCCGGGTTCCAAAGCATATAGACTCTATGATCCAGTCACATGGAAGGTGATGGTGAGTAGAGATGTGATTTTCGATGAGAAGAACACTTTGGATTGGTCATCTACAACAAACCAAGCTGATTGTAAACCAAGTATGCTTAAGCTTCCACATGAGGGTGATATAGAAGAAGGTAATGATCAAGGTGAGGATCATTAATAGGAAGCTATAAACCAAAAGGAAGAAGAAGAAGAAAATACTGGTCACAGTGCAAACCAATACGGTGGTGGTCAACCGTTGGTGACTAGACATGGCCGCACCATAACAAAACCAAGGTATCTTGATGATTATGTGCTACTTGCAGATCAAGAAAGTGTGATGCTGTTGCTCACAGTGGATGGCGAGCCAGAGAACTATCTTGAGGCCCAACATGTAAAAGAATGGGTTGAAGCTATGGTAGCCAAATCAGAGTCTATCACAAGAAACAAGACATGGAAGCTTGTGGATAGATCGGCTGGAGCAAAACCTATAGGTTTAAAGTGGATCTACAATATAAAGAGAAAGGTGGATGGCACAGTGAACAAGTATAAGGCGAGACTTGTGGCAAAAGGCTATGTACGAAAAAATGAATAGATTTTGATGAAGTGTTTGCACCACTGGCACTTCTCGAAACTATACAACTCTTAATAGCCCTTCAAGCAACAAACGGATGGGAGATTCATCATTTGTACATGAAAATATCTTTCTTGAATGGAGATCTAAAGGAGACATTTTATGTGACACAACCCCAAGGTTTTGAAAAAAAAGGAGAAGAGGATCAAGTTCATGTGTTACAAAAGGCTTTGTATGGGTTACGCCAAGCACCAAGAGCTTGGAATGTGAAACTCGATCAGGTTCTAAAGGAGATGAGATTTAAGTAGTGCCCGAAGGAGCCATCAATGTACCGCAATAATGAAGGAGGAGACTTCTTGCTAATGGCCATTTACGTGGATGATCTTGTGACATGAACTTTGCTTAAGGTGATTAAGCAATTCAAGGAAGAGATGTCAAAGAAGTTCGAGATGTCAGATCTAGGAAAGCTAACGTATTACCTTGGCATATAAGTGATTCAAGGAGCAGAAGAAATCCAAAATAAAACAAGAAAGGTATGCTCAAGGAATCATGTGTGACACAAATATGGAAGCATGTAACGCGACTCACGTACCAATGGAGTCGACTTTGAAGATCTCAAAAGCTGAAGATGAACCAGAGATAGATGCCACGGATTTCAGAAGAATCATAGGATGTTTGAGGTATTTGCTTCACACAAGACATGACTTGTGTTACGCAGTGGGCATACTGAGTAGATACATGCACAATCCGAGAGGCTCTCAAGGACAATCCATCAAACACATATTGTGATATGTAAAAGGAACAACAAACTTCGGTTTGTTCTTCAAGAGAGATGAGTCAATGAGCGTCGTTGGTAATAGTGAAAGCAGTCACAATATTGATGTCAATGACTGGAGGAGCACGTTAGGACATGCATTCTATTATGGTTCATCACTGGTTACTTGGACGTCTCAGAAGCAGCAAACATTTGCATTATCATCATGCGAAGCAGAGTTCATGTCAACAACAAAAGCAGCGAAGCAAGCTATATGGATCAAATAATTAATGAGTGAGATATTAAGCGAAGAAGGTGAGAAGGTCAAGCTTAAGATCGACAACAAATCAGCCATTTCTCTAACAAAGAATCCGGTTTACCATGGAAGAAGTAAGCACATACTTTCAAGATATCATTTCATTTGAAAGTGTGTGGAGAATGGGCAAATCGAAGTGGAGCATGTTCCGGGTGTTGAGCAGAAGACCGACATCCTAACCAAGCTATTAGTAAGGATTAATTTCAAGCAAATGAGGATCTTAATTGAGTTCAAGAAATTGATCTCCCTAATTCAAGTTGGAATTACGGAGTGATTGTTGGATAATTCCAAGCTTGTGAAAACTTAACATATTATTAAATATTTAATATGTTAAAAGATAAACACAATAAATAAATCTAGAATAGGAAAATGAAGTTTTCTATTAAATTAGGTTTGTATTTTCCATATTCCATATGTTAAAGGGAGTTGTCCTTCATTATAACTATAGGTCTCATGGAGAGTCGTTCCATAAGAGATCTAAGAAAAACATTGAAAGCTTTTGTTTTGAGTAGTTTGTAAAGTAATAAAAAGTTGTTCTTATAATTCTTTGTTTCTAGAAGTTTGAAATCCTTTTCAAATTTGTGTTCTAGTTGTGGAGTTTTTGCTGCATTCACCTTGAAATAAAGGTTGATATGTTAGTTCATATTATTCTTCACCAGTCACAATGTAACTTAGCTTAGGTTTGGTTACCTCTGGCATACTCTTAGCACCGGTTTCTTCAGTGATTTCAGAGACTCTAAAAGTAATAGGAAGTAAAATTGTTTGGTGCCACCCGACTCTGGAAAAGATACTACTTACCAGCAAGATCCTGAAGGGTGCTTGGTAATTCATTGCCTTCGACGCCATGACCATGTTAATCTTGTCAGCTTTGTTTGTTACTTTAAATAGTCATTAACGCATGATTCTATTGTTTGTGGGGAGGTTCACCTCCTCAAGAATGGGTGCGGGTGCATCTTTTTGGTGAGTTTCATCGTCTCGGTTTCCAACACCATAAAGGTTGCACCGTTATGCTCGTCATAAATAGGCAGCTCAACTCAATACATGTGTAGTGGCGTGTATTTGTGTTAATTGTGATCCCAAGTTAGACTGTGTTCGCATTTTTTTTGGTGTCATTATTTCTAGCTATTTCATACCTTATAGCACCAGTCACGTTTGGTGAGACACATTTGTTGCAGCCCAAAGAAATTATGTATTTTTCCAACCTACGGTTGCAAAGTGCAGTTACATAAGATCACAAATTTTGTTTTTGAACACCCACAGAGGAAGTAAACTTCCTCGGTCTGCAAAACAATGTTATAAAAATCATTAGTGCTAACATGTTTGATTTATGTGGGTGGACATAACCGAAATTCATTTGGGACCTAGTCACTGGACTTGTATCTGTGATCATTTGTGATCGACAACATCAGTTATTTCTTCTGAATTCCACCCACTGTTTCAACATGTGTGAAAGTCTTCGTCGATGCACCTCACATTCTGTATTGAAAACAATATTTTAGGGACCACATATAAAATATGAAGGTTGTTTTTGTAACATTCCGAGTTGTGATATATGGAAAAAGATTAAGATAATTGATTTGGTTACCTATGTCATAAAGTTGACTTACCTTTTTCATTACCAAGTGGTTGGGTATCGATCGCTCCTATTCCCATGTCTCTGGACCTACTCATATGATTCACATATATCTTTATTCATGACTCAAGAATTTTTCATCCAGTTCACAGCCGCACCGCTACATCTGGAGTGAATCCATGATCCACAACATCCACTATGAAGTATTGGAAAACACCTCCGATGTGGTTTACAAGATCATACAGTATCTCTCTGTTCGGTTAAACAATCTCATAGAATATAAGAGAAGTACATGGCTAAGTGCTAAGCCTAGAATAATATATTTATCTCTAGCTTATTTGATCTCTCTAAGAGACGCCATAGAAGCCCTCTAAGGAGGCTTGAGACTTCTGCCTCCCAGAAGCTTGGCTTAGAGGCACATGTCGTGACCTCTCCTTCTTTCTTATGTCAGCACTTAACCTAATGGGCTATCTCGATTAGGCCCATAAGTTGTTTGCGCGTAACTTGTTCAAGTCGGCCCAAGTTGAAGACGTTTGATGGGCTTGACCAAACCTCACAAAACTCCACCTTTTTGGTCCAAGTCCATAACTCTTCCTTTGTGCTGACACCTCCTGAGCAAACCTCCTAATTTTCTGCATCTCCTTGTCTTCTCTTATCTCGTCTCACTTCTCTCAGCTCCACCTTGAGCCAATATTAAAGTCCCTTCATGATCTTCTTTAAACCTTCATAATCTTAAACTTATACACCACAACATCATAAGTAGATTAAACACTTAAATCTACTTAGCCCCATCAATAAAAATAGACAATGCGACTGATGAAAAACCTGCCATTATATTTGGATTCTCCACATTCTCTTTATATATATCCAACTCATTTGTTTTTTCTTGAAAACCTGTGTCTTCGACTGGTTCATTGTATATGTCATTCATGCTCTCATAAGAAAGACCATTCCCAAGGATCGTGATTTGAGATACTTCTTCACCAACTTGTTCTTGAGCTTGGGACTGAGAAGAAGCACCTTGAGAATGAGTATGATTCGACTCTACACTAGCAGCATGTTGTACTCGTCAAAAAGACTTTTCCAAATGTCCTCAATCTCATTGGTTAGAAGAGTAACATGAAAACTGCCTCCACCATATAGTTTCTCAAATAACTTAGTAGCAATCTTCATCTTCTTGCTTGGATCGAAAACACCAGCAACTGTTACAAGTTTATTCATCTCAACTCTCTCCCCAAATGGATTCCAATACTAACATAATTTCTCTAACGTGGATGCAACTTTAAACCTAAAAATTGCTTCAGGACCAGGTGCCTTGCTGAAAGCAGTAATGTTTCTTTGCACAGTGACTATAGTATAGTTTATGAGAACATGCACTTGTAGAAGCAAAAAGCACCAAAGTAGCCTTGTGGAAAATGATCAAGAACTGGACTAACCTGTTGACAGCTTCCCAATCTGCTTTACTTGGTGGCCTAATGCTTTTTTCCATCCACAGATTCACTAAAGTAGTCACTATATGGTTTAACTTCAGCCTCCATTTTCTTAAAAGCAACTTTGAACTTCAAAGCTTGTTTTAGCATGAGATAAGTTTAATTCCATCTTGTCTTTACATCCAAAGGCAAGCTCCCTCTCTAATTTTTTCTTGATTCTACTCTTTTCTCAAATGGTATATGTCTAGGTGTTAAAGACCTCACAAAGTAAATGCCATTTCGAATAGCATTGACATTGTTGTCTATCTCCATCAATCCATCTTTGACGATCAAGTTGAGTATGTGAGTAGCACACCTCACATGTAGAAAACGACCATTAAGAACCATTGCATCATTTCCATTCTCAATGAATTGTTCCTTGATTCTCCGCATGGCTGAACTGCTGGATGTGGCATTATCAACAGTGATTGAGAACACTCGTTTAATCTCCCATTCTGTAAACAGTCTATAAGAGCCTTACAAATGGTTGCACTTTTGTGATCATACACATTCTTGAACCCAATTACCATCTTGCTTTAACTGTCACCAAGAATCAACAAAATGAGCTGTTATAACCATATAACTAGCTCATGTATGAGGTGCATTCCATATATTTCTTGTCAATGACAGCCTCTTCTTACTATCACCAAGAATCTTCTTCATTGCAGCTTTCCTTTTCACATATATCTCAACGAAACTCTTGTAGATGTTCTCCTAGAATGAGGCTTGTGCAATTTGACTTTGTCGCAGAAGTATTTCCATGCTAAACCCTCAACCCAAACTAATGGAAATTCTCCCAAAACCATCATCTCATTAGTAGCTTGCCTAAACACTGCTTTAGAAACCTTTGATATCCCAATACTACCAACATCACCATCTTGATCTAAAACAGACTGTTTATTGAATTTGTTTGCAGCTTCCCATACCTGATAAGCCTTGCAAGAAAAATTTAAATGCTTCTTCAAATTCAATGTCCCTGATTTAGTTGGACAGACCATATCCTTCCCACAATAGTTACATTTTGTTTGTCATAATCCTCTTGTAGTCTCGTGAAGTGATCCCATACCGAACACCTTGTTTTCTTTCCTGATTTTGATTTTGAAGCACTTCCACCACCATTTGTTTCTTTACGTTTACGAGAAATAGGCGTCCTAACATCATTACCAATTCCATCAAAATCACCATCTTCACCACACATTGGTTTTTCCCATTCAACTAGATTATCGCAAGAGGCCATCTGTATTCATAAAAAAAATCAAAAACCATGATCAAAAACAAAAAAAAAACATAAATAAAAAGCAATCAGAACTAAACCAAATGAATAATAATCAGTCAAAAACGAAACGAAACCATAATCAATGACAGAAAGTATAGATTACCAAATAATTAAGAAACTAGGGTTTATATTTCGTAATTACCACATAGTGATTTCGAGAAATCTCAGAAAGTGGAGAAGAAGAAATTAGATGAATGAGACTTAGGTTTTCCAGTTTGATTGATGAGTGATTTTAGTTTTGTTAATGAGATTGAAGGCTGTTTGGGGGAGTGGAAATGGCTGGAGGAGATACTGAGGTCTAAAACAAAAGTACAAAACATTAAGAACTTGTCGTACTTTAAGCACACGTATTTGTGTTTTTTTGCAGGGTTCATTAATACTCGAACGGGTATCGGGTCTTACCCGACTCCAAACCTGTACCCACGGGTATCCAACAGGTTACTCTGTGCATACCTGTACATATACCCGAACCTGTGATTTTGAATCGGTTCAGGATCGGTTTTTGGGTCCAGGTTAAAATGCCCATGCCTATTTCAGCTCCAATAACTTGCAGACCATGAAGAAACTTGAAATTCTAATGCATATAGTCACACACGCCTTGTGACTGCAGATCGAAGACAGCTCCAAAACCTCTCTTTCTTATGCTAGCAGCCTAACACCATCTTATGAGTAACCTCAAGTTCTTCTCACATAGTAGCAGATTCTTGCAACCTTGGAGAACTTTAGAGAAACCTTGATTTCATAACTGGAAATCATCTCAACGATTCAACTGACTCATGAATCCTTCCTCCATAAACTTGTGCAGCTGCAGCAGAGAACGTCCAACAGTTTTTCTTTTTCCCTTGTAAACCAAATATCTCTTTCACCTGATCTTCATCTCGGTTTATCCTCTGATTTTTTCCCTAAAAATATTTCCACGTGTGTAGAACCACGTGACCACCAGCTTCCATTAGACCTCGAGTTTTTTTGTCTCGCTTGAAAGCTTCAACACACATCGGCAATTCTTCATATGATCTGTGAATCTTCGAGTTTGTGCTCTGATACCACTTTGTTATGAAATTTGAGCTCCTGATACCAAGTGGTTGGGTATCGATCGCTCCTATTCCCATGTCCCTGGACCTACTCATATGATGCACATATATCCTTGTTCATGACTCAAGAATTTTCACCCAGTTCACGGCCGCACCGCTACATATGGGGTGGATCCGTGATCCACAACATCCACTATGAAGTATCGGAAAACACCTCTGATGTGGTTTACAAGATCATACAGTATTTCTCTCTTCGGTTAAACAACTTGAGAGAGTAAAAGAGAATACAAGAGAAGTACATGGCTAAGAGCTAAGCCTAGAGTAACATATCTATCTCTAGCTTACTCTATCTCTCTAATAGACGCCATGGAAGCCCTCCAAGGAGGCTTGAGGCTTCTGCCTCCCAAAAGCTTGGCTTAGAGGCACATTTCGTGACCTCTCCTTCTTTTTTTATATCAGCACTTAACCTAATGGGGTTCCTTGATTAGGCCCATAAGTTGTCTGCGCGTAACTTGTTTAAGCCGACCCAAGTTGAACACGTTTGATGGGCTTGACAAAACCTCACAGAAAATTTAAGGATGAGATGGAAGGGTCGATAAAAAGTATTGGATTTTTGAATAATTGATTTTATGGATTTTACGTGATTTAGTGGGAATGGGTAAATTTAAATTTGTGTTTAATAAAATGTAGGGGTTGTTTATTTCATCATCTGTCATCAAATGTAGGGGTTCTAGATGATGCACTTACATGATCCATCTAGATATTATTGAGACTGTTTGTTTGTCCATCCAGATGGATCATCTAGATAAATTATCTAAATAGACTAATGTTTGTTTCTTTATCTCTATCTCCATCTAGATGAATTTAGTACATAAATTACTAATATACCCTTGTTTAGATTTAATTTTTTAAAAATTTATTTCACAATATTAAATTTTATTAATTACTTAAATATAATTATTTTAAAATATGGTTTTGAGAAAATATAATTTTGTGAGTTAGCGGAAAATTACATATTCACGATTTTGGCGGAAAACACACATTTTTTTGCGGTTACGTAAAGAAAACATTGTTTTCACGGTTTTGGTGGAAAAACACGTTCTTGCGGTTTGGCAAAAAATGCGTTTTTGCGGTTTGGCGAAAAATGCGTTTTTAGAGTTTTGGCGGGAAAACATGTTTTTGGTTTTGGCAGAAAACATATTATTACGGTTTTGGCAGAAAACATATTATTACGGTTTTGGCCGAAAAACACGTTTTTACTGTTTTTGCGGGAAATTTTTTTTTAACGGTTTGGCGGGAAAAAATATTTTACAGTTTTGGCAAAAAAACAAGTTTTCTGGGAAAATGCGTTTTGGTTGTAAAACGATTTTAGCGGATTTTGGCGGTAAAATGCGTTTTAGGATTTTGGCGCGACAATGTCTTTTTCATTTTTGGTGGAAAAATACACTTTGCGGGTTTGGCGAGAAAGTGCATTTTCCGGGTTTTGGCGAAAAAATATTTTTTTGGGTGTTTTTGGTGGAGAATGCGTTTTGTGAATTTTGGTGGGAAAATGTGTTTTTCCGATCTTGGCGGGAAAATATGTGTTTTGTATTTTTGGCGGGAAATGCGTTTTCCTTGTGGCAGAAAATGCGTTTTCCTTGTGGCAGAAAATGCGTTTTCCATTTTCGACAGAAATATATTTTTTTGTGTTTTTGGCGGAAAATGATTTTTGCGGGTTTTGGTTGGAAAATGCATGTTGTGAATTTTGGCGAGAAATTGTATTTTTGCGATCTTGGCGGGAAAATGTGTTTTGAGCTTTTGGCGGGAAATGTGTTTTTGTTGTTTTTGCGAAAAAATTTGTTTTTCCGTTTTGGCGAGAAAATGCGCTTTTTTATTTGAGAGGAAAATGTGGTTTTCTCATTTTTTGGTGAGTGAAAAAATGATATTAGATTTAAGCTTATAATTTATGAAATGTATAAATGATATAATAGACATTATACCATTTTGACAGAAACCATCTCTATCGAGATGGTCAAAATTGGTTTAGCTGGATGAATTTTAAAATTAAACCTAAAATTTAAAGTCATCTAAATGAACCACCTAGATGAGTTTTATTTTTAGTACCTAAGCAAACAAAATTCACATCTACATCCGAATGACTCATCTGAATGGTGAAACAAAAATGATCATAAGAGGTTAAGAGTTTAACGGTCTCGTTATCATATACGAAGCGATCTATACTTTTATTTAAGAAGTGAATCTGTTGATTTGTCATCTTCTACATAGTTTTAGGATAAGTTATCATTTTAATTAATATTATTAATTAAAAATTTATTTTAATATATATATATATATATATATATAATGAAATTTAAGAAACTTAATAAACATAAACTAACTAATTCTACTGATATATATATATTGCTGATTTTTTTTCATATTTTCCAAGATTTTAGGATAAATCATTAATTACTTATTTGACACATTCACCATAATTCTATGAGAAATTGTCAAAAATATCATTTTCCTAATATCCTTTTTCATGTTTACGGTAATCATTTTTACCTTTATTTTTAAAGAAGAGAAAACACACACTTATAATCATTGAGTTAAATAATCTAATACTTAGGGTTTAGAGTTGAGGGGTGGAGTAGGGTGGATAGGATTTATGAATGTAAAATTTAGGATTCTAATTAATTTTTAAGAAAATTGTCTATTAAAAATGGTATTTATAAAAATGTCTCTTTAATGAAAGTAAAAATGAAAAGTGGTACCAATAATATGGTAAATATGAAAATTCCCCAAGTTTTTAAAGACCAAAATTGTAAGGGGATTTTCATGTTTACCACACTATTGGTACCACTTTTCATTTTTACCTTCATTAAAGAGACATTTTCATAAATATCATTTTTAAAAAGTAATTTTTAAAAAAATTAGTTAGAATCCTAAATTTTACATTCCTAAACCCTACCCCTCTCTACTCTACCTCTCAACGATAAACTATAAGTTTTAAATTAATTAATCAAAGGGTTATAAGTGTGTTTTTTCCTCTTAAAAAATAAAGATAAAAGTGATTAACTTAAATATGAAAAGCAGTACTAGAAAAGTGGTATATTTAACAATTTCTTATATTTTTACATATATTAAAAATTTTACAAGAGTAAATTGGTATTATTTAATAACTGATAACAAAATACAAACATTTTTGTCAAAATAAAATACATACAAATAAAACATAAAATATAATAAAATAATTAAAATAATATTATAGTTACACAATATATAACACCAAACTTTAAACAATAAAATTTAAAATATAATATAAACCAAATTTTAGTTGTATAAAGTTAAAGTAATACCCCTACGTCTAACTTATGTCAAATTGCGTGCAATTTCTATATAATAAAGTTAAATTATAAACCAAATTTTGATTATATAAAGTTAAAATAATACACCAAAATTAATTGAAATTTTTTTAAAAATACCACTTTGCTATTATCATTTTTAATGTTTACTTTAATCAATTTGACTATTTTTTAAAAAAAGAAAAAACACATATATATCTCTTTAACGAAGAAATAAAAAGTGATATGCGGTAAACATAAAAAAATTTCAAATTAATTCTCTTTTCTAAAATGTATTTGGGCCCAAGCGCACGTGTATGAGCTATTGGGCTAATAAAAATCTAACCATTTATATAACTGGGCCCAATAAAAGTTCTGTTTACCTTCCCATATAATAGCGGCAGAGACTTGAA
>CAJHQP010010187.1:0-19534 GCA_905132765.1 Moricandia arvensis
CTCTAAGGTATTACGGGAGCTTTGTTAGAATTATTAATGCAAATAATCTAATTATATGTAAATTTCTCTTGCTTTTGGTTTCTGATTGAAAATCCTAAAACGAAGATCCATTCTAATTTAGTTTTGAACTATCAAATATTTAATTATCTCGTGTTTCAACGTGAGAATACATTTTGTTGTTGTTGAGACATATGAAACAATAGTTTGCCTGCTTACTGCCCTTTAATCATTATGCCACTTCATAACTCCCCACGTAATTGGCTGGCATTACTTAGAAACGTGTACTAATTATTTTTGAGAAAAAGCCGCGGATGTATCGGATGGACAAGATAACCAAATCTATTCTTCGACGATACGATATTCACATTAAATAATCTGAGAATACAAAACTTCTTAATTGGTCTATTTAATTTCTTTCTTTATTTTGTGATATGATTGACCCGAATATCACGATTCACGTGTATGTCTGATTCAGTGATTATGAAACTAAACACTATTATTGAGATTGTGTTTCTATTGATTAACATGTTATAATATACAGGTATCATGGAAAAGGAGAGATATTTGTGCTGTCAAGTGGGAGAGATCCAGCGTTAATGAACAAAGCATCGGACTTTCTGAAAGAACACTTCATGGTGCCAACGTTTTGGCGTCAAGATGCTAGAATGGTTAGGAATAGTGAAGGTCGTTGGATTCAAGCCGAGCGTCTCCGTTTTGAGGATCATTATTCTCCTCACATCCACCACCATCTCTCCCAACTCCGTCTTCTCCCTTCGTAATTACACATTTTGATATGCATATATACCCCTTTTTCCTTGTAAATGTCACTAATAAAAAATGTCACTAATAAATATAATCACAATCACTTTCACTTTGCATGCAAGAACATAATCATATTTCATGTTTGAATACATACATAAACACAATACAAGTAATATATATGCATTTATCCAACTTTCATCATGAAGTGCTTAATCTTACACAAACAAAAGACGACAATATATGAAGCCTTAACAATATATGAAGCCTTAACGTATGGCTAATATTTTCATTATTCTTTATTGAATAACGATCAACGCCAATAAATAAATAAAGCAAATATAAAAACATATTATATTAAGAACTATAATTTCATTTTAAATATAAAAGTGTGTATATTTTTGATCAAGTGTCAGTATTCATGATTATGGAAATAAAATTAATTTATATATTGTGAAATATTCTTATTAAAGTCATGTTTATTTAATATAATATTTTTGAAATAACTAAATTGTATATATATATATATATATCAATTAACATAGCTTTTGTTTATGAATTCTATAAATCATAAATATTTAAATTTTAGTAGTTTGTCATGGTTCATCTGTTATCAAAGACACTTATATTAGTTATAAAGTAAGTAGCGCTACAGAAATTATTTAATATTAGTATAAATAGTATTAATAAAAACATAATTTAAAATTTAATAGATATATTTAGCTAACAATTAAAACAGAGACTGACATCATAATAAATCCGAGAATAAACAATGAAATGATAACATTGGTTAAAACAATAAATTTATTTTGACTTTATGCTTTTGTGATAAATGTTAAAAATAAATAAATATATATGGATAAAATGTTACAAGGTAACGTAAGAAATAATATAGAAGATTTAATGTAAAAACAGATTTGTGGCTAGTCTATATCTTCTTATGCAAGTTTGTTTATGTAAAGTATGTGAGTGCATAAAGTAAAGAACACATAGAGATTTGTTAATGAAGTTCGTTTCCTACATCCCCAAGACCACGTCTAGAACTCATTTACTAGATAAGAACACAAACAACGTTATTCTATGGTACTAGCACACATCCGTGCCGACCACTCTTAACTAGATTTACAATGAGGAGCAACTACTACTCATTGTCTTCTCTGGCGAGTATAGTTCTCTATAACAAAACTACCAACACCTCAATTGTCTGGTAAGACGACTTCACACACATCCATGTGCACCTTCAATAAACCCAAGACGCGTACCTCTTCGTATCACGTCCTCTCGGCATCTATATCCAGAAGCCAATGCCCTAAACAAGTAATTGGGCTTAATACAGAACACGACCCACATGACTTATCTCATTAAGTCGAAATCCTTATTGCTTTTCCATTACAAGGTAAAGTTCACGTGACTTTTCCTTCTTTTCCTTTGTAGAGAGATGTATGAGCTCCTCAATTCTCCACTTCAAGACTCAACGTCACATCTCGTACATTCTGATCCAACTGTTTCCCTAACTCCACAAGTGCCTTTATGTATCAACCTCCTCCAATACGCCAACTCTCCGTAAACTGAATCACATTTGATATTTCGTATTCTTCTTAAGCAATCACGCTTGCACTCAACCAATAATTCTTCATTCTCAAAACATGTCAGCAATACTTCTTCATTCCATCCCTTGATGACTGTGTTTTAGAATTCAAGCATTCAACCAACACTTCATATGCTTGTTCTGTTTCGTATCTTATGAAATCAGTCAACACTTTAACATTCTCCCCTTTTTTATTTGAATGTGATGACTCGAGCTCAACCTTGAAAGCACTCACATACCAGACGCTCCCCCCTGAATCTCTCATCATGTATCACCACATTATATTCTCCCCCTGCTTGACTGCACACTCATATAAAAACATCTTTTGTACCATCAGAAAAATATATTTTTCCAGCATCCTATAGAAGTCGTATTCATTAGCCTTCCCATCTCAGTTTCATCTCAACATGTTGTCTTGATTTAACCTTCCCGCTCTTGTGGTCTGCATGCTTCAGTGATTAGCTTGAGTTGTCATTGACATCCTTACTTAAGGTGACATTGCTTCCAAAATAACCCCGCGACGATTTTTTCACAGATTAACACAAATTTTTTAACTGCAGACTCAATCCTTTCAGAGAAAAATTTAAACAGAGCCTCCACACACGAGCACATACCAGTTTCTTGCATCATGAACCAGGAAATACAATATAACAGATGCACAAGCACATAATTAAGCAGTACTTAAACCTGGATAACTCTCCTTTAACAATTATATGAGGCTTCATATATGATAACCACTTATAATCAGCTGTCCACATCAACCAGATACCGATGTAGCCAATAGTACAAGATTTGAGCCTGTCGTACGCACAGAACAGTCTCTGGTTGATGCAGTAGCAATTCTGAGTAAGAACATTCTCTGTCACAGACCTAAGCCGTCACACCCTATGCAGTTCCCAGTCGTTTCATGGACCATACTATTGTTCCTTCCGATAGAACAGAAGCTTACACTTATACCATTGAAGCTCATGTCGTCAACTACTTTTACTTCAGTTAAATCCAAAAAAAACATGTCCTTGCCACACATTTTTCTTTCTTAATTTGAGAAAATCTGCAAATAATCTCTTTTCAAGAGTTCTTTCATGGGAAACAACTTGTGGTATTTCAGAAAACCTGCTGCAAGCATTCTTTCAGGAGTTTTTATCTAGACTGCATCCAACATATGTAAACTTTTGATCTTTGAGAACCAGTGATCATTCTGAGTCATACTAAAGAAAAATATTTGCAGGTACACTCTCTCGATACACCAGCCTTTTTTAGATCTGCTACTGATGACAATCCATCATTCACATTTTGCTTCATTACAAAGAGCTTCCAAATATTCAAACATCGTCTGCTTGTATATATGAGCATGCTCCGTCTTCTTATATTACTTCAACAGAAACTCATCTCTACATTGTTTCTCTTTACTCAGTGATCTGATCACAAGACATCTTTTTCATTCTAAGAACATCCACTTGCACACCAAAATTGGTAGACATGCTCTCTGCATCTCATTTGATAGATCTATTTCATCTATAAAGAATTGTTTATTCTCGCAATACAACTTAAACTCTCGTATGTAAAACCATAATCTCTGAAATCCTTCTGTTCTGAATATGTCACCTGACAACATATGCCTCTTGCAATCAAATCAACTCCTCATCTCATTAGAGCGTTCAAGTTTCTCTTCTTCTCCTACAAGATTTTGACTTCTTCTTCATTTTTCTACGATAATCTTAAAGATGTAACTTCAAGCATAGCAGCCATAATCACATAGATCTCTCACTACTCTGACGTCCCTCAGAACTTAGATTTTAGTGACTTCAAACATACATTCTTTCAATTGCAAGGCGTAATCGCCTCTGAGAAAAGAGAATTTACCATTGTAGCTTGTCTTGAACTCTCATAAACTTAAGAAGTTGTTTGTGTCTATTTCATTCGCATTAAGCTCTTTTGAGTACCATTTATTGTGCTTCTCTTTTAACATCTAGCCAAAGCAGACCCAGCAGCATTAATCATTTAGTTTGGTTACGAAAATAACTTCTTGTACATCCTTGTCTCTGAAACAATTCCCTTCTATTGAAATACAGCTCTACATGTGTAGAGGGTTACTAGATAGGGCTGAAAAAGCTCAAATAAAACTCAAACCAACCGTTGAAATATCAATCCACCATTGAATCTCAAGAGAGTAACATCATTAAGTTCCAAACCAAATTTAAGCTCGATCGAGTTACCCTGAGATACCCAATTGCCCTGAATAACACATCTCATAATTGATATCTGCAATAGTCATTGAGATCTGTAGCAGATGCAGAACATCTCCAAACTTTTGGTTGAGAGGTTTATGATTCTACTTTGATCATCTTTCGATTGAGTCAATATACCACTAAAGACACATTCACCTTTTTCATGAGGATTTCACCTGACATCATCTTCTTGAGAGTTTCTCTAAGAACAACATATTTTGGAAACTTGACTCACCCTCCTCATGGTTGATCAATCTTGTGTTGATTCCTCATGATAGTTATTAATCTCCTTTTCCGATGGTGCAACCAATGAAGCTTATGCACCACGAAATACTGATGTATCACACCTGCCATCACAACTATTTTAAGAGCTCTGTTTCTCTGTCTATGCACATCTGATCAACTTGCCACATCATTAGTTGTTTCTGCCTTTTCTACTTGTGGGCTTTGACAAAAACCTTCTAGAACAACTCATCTTTTCAGTACTGACAGGAATACAGAGTTTCCAAACACAAACTAAAACCAGTGCCATCTTAATAACTTATCTCACGTCTCACACCTTTCTAAAGCCAGAAACATAGACATATGTCATCTACTTGACTTGTAGACCAGAACCAAATGTAGCCAGATCCCATCATACCATATCGCAAGAACTGAATCATTCCTCTCACAACTCGATTTTCTTGTTGACTCAAGATGCTCACTGAACCGTAACTCTGCTTTGCTTTCTCAGTTTCACAACACCCTTGATCTTCATATCATTCTGAGATATTTATATGACACTTCAAGCTCCGAAGGAATTATTGCTGATGATAACTCCTGACTCTCTCACTCAGCTGTGAATAGCTGTGAATTTCTAAATACACGCCCTCTTTGATCTTGACACTTCTAGACACTGCCAACGCACTTCCCAGTGACATTAATCACGTCGTAGTTGTCTTTTTTGATATCAAGGACGCAACCCACTGACTTCACTAATGATCCTTATGCTACAACATTCACATACTCAGACAAGAATTTGTAACTTGTCACAAAAGTTGAGTCACTTTTCCCATGCTCTCATCTTCTCTAGCGACATGTTCTCCACTCAAAACCAGTTACTTCCATCTTGGGTTTCGTCCATTATAGCATAGACAGAGAAGGTAACTCTTGAATCCTGATTGTTCTTCATTAGTCACGACTGTATTGATAGACCAACATGAAACCCAAGCAATCCCACATAATCTCTGAAATTTATAGTGAGTTCATTGTTGCAAGTCAAAGTCCATGATGAACCAAGATTTTCTCTGCTGGAAACAGAATCTGTGAGAACAACCACTTTCATTCTTCAGTCTCATAATCTTCTGATCGTAAGAGCTTACAAGTTCTTCTTCTAGATGATAAAAGACTTTTGTTGATCTTCAGCTTTTTCACCAAAATTGAATTGAACCTGAAGCACCCTCTCTTGACTTCATAGAGAAGATCTTGATGTTGACTTCTTAAAAATACATCTCTTAGGTCCGAGACGCTCTTCCTTCGTCTTACATGAGAACCTTTCTTCTTGGTTAAGAGTCTCAAACACAGTTGTTTAATTTACTAGAGTCTCATTAGATAAGCTCAACCTCCATCAATCTCGAACCTACTACCATGCCATCATCAAAACATGTATCCATGGAACTTCACATAGGCTGAATATTTGCTAATACTCTCTCAGTGTAACTCGTGAGAATAGTCATCAATACAAATATCTTGTTCATCTTTGTCTCGACCATAACCCAACTACACTATTATGGTAACGTACACACCTTCCTCATCTCCGATGACTAGAACACTGCAAAACTTTGCTTCCTCTAATTCTTTAAGACATCTCATGGTTCACTTCTTTGTCTTATACTTCTGAATTTTTAAACACTCAAAGCCAACAAGGACAGCATCGAAGAAGTGAACTCTCATCCTTTTCTCTCTGCTTTACTAACTTCACCTAGCCACAAATCCATGATCTAGCTGAAACAAATATCAAATCTGTTCAAATCTTCAGCGGGAACCCGCTCTGATACCAATTGTAAAAACAGATTTGTGACTAGTCTATATGTTCTTATGCAAGTTTGTTTATGCAGAGTATGTGAGTGCATAAAGTAAAGAACACATAGAGATTTGTTAACGAGTTTCATTTCCTACATCCCCGGGACCACGTCCAGAACTCATTTACTAGATAAGAACACAAGCAACGTTGTTCTATGGTACTAGCACACATCCGTGCCGACCACTCTTAACTAGATTTACAATGAGGAGCAACTACTACTCATTGTCTTCTCTGGCGAGTATAGTTCTCTATAACAAAACTACCAACACCTCAATTGTCTGGTAAGACGACTTCACACACATCCATGTGCACCTTCAATAAACCCAAGACGCGTACCTCTTCGTATCACGTCCTCTCGGCATCTATATCCAGAAGCCAATGCCCTAAACAAGTAATTGGGCTTAATACAAAACACGACCCACATGACTTATCTCATTAAGTCGAAATCCTTATTGCTTTTCCATTACAAGGTAAAGTTCACGTGACATTTCCTTCTTTTCCTTTTTAGAGAGATGTATGAGCTCCTCAATTCTCCACGTCAAGACTCAACGTCACATCTCGTACATTCTAATCCAACTGTTTCCCAAACTCCACAAGTGCCTTTATATATCAGCCTCCTCCAATACGTCAACTCTCCGTAAACTGAATCACACTTGATATTTTGTATTCTTCTTAAGCAATTACGCTTGCACTCAACCAATAATTCTTCATTCTCAAAACATGCAGCAATACTTTCAGTTACAAGAATAGAAGATACCAATATATTTTTCATAGTCGAGTTCATCTATTTTAAAAGAAAATGATATGAAAACTTAGTGAATTTTTAAAAGAAAAATCATGAGTTCGATGCAAGGCTATTGATTTAATGTTTGTACCTAAAAACATTTATCTATATTAATGAACCAAAAAATATTCAAGTATGGATAAAAGAATGAGAGAATTGTTATGAATATTATTATTTGATGTACGTAAGTATTAAATTTACTTAATTGTCAAATCTATTTATTCTCCAAATTCTACTAGTTTCCCAACTATTGTAATTATATATCAAGGATTTATCTTAGTCATGAAATCATACACATCAATTCTCCTATTCTTTTATTTATTTATAACATGTTAGTCAGTGAACAAAACTCAAAACCATATTCATCTAATCGATGTGGCTATCCGTCCTCATAGCTCTTATCTCCTCGTCTTCATTATTTGAGGTTAGTCATATATTTATATTTGTTTTGTCATATGATCGTATCAGCAAAGTATATTGATTTATACATGTTTGATATTGATCTTACTTATTTATCATGTTAGCTTATAGTCCGTTGTGATTCCATAGTTTAAAAATAAATTTGTTGGTATGTAACACATGTTTCTTCACATGTTATTTAAACTAGAGATTCTCACCGCGCTACGCGCGGTTTATGTATTCTTTTACTATTATATTTTAAATTTGTTAATTTATCATTTTTACTACGTATTGTGGATTGTTTTGTTATACAGATTCTTTTGTTTGACTAATATATATTTTATACATTTTATTGGTTTTATAATATTCAATATATTTCTTTGTTATAACTATATATGACTAATATCTATGACTAATATTAATATAACATGTTATTGAGATATGAGTTCAAATTTAATATTCTATTAAGAGTAATTTTGTTATATTAAATTTTATCAAAAAAATATTTAAATATTTTCAACATAAGATACCTAAAAAATTCAAAATTTAAGATTGTACGGAGTTATGTCTGGATGTTTTCATATATCTTAATTAAACTATATTTTAACATTTTAATATATATATATATATATATATATATACATATTGCATATACAATTTGACCAGTTATAGGAATATAATAAATCACACGAATTTGAAAAAAATATATCAAATAATATATTTAGGATGGTGACCAAGCTGATTAAAGAGTTATTTGGACTTTATCTATGATCATGTTATTCATATATCTTGTTTATTTGATTTTATGAGAAAAGTGCTATTCAAAAATAATTCAACTTTATATAATAAGATAAGTCAATATTTATTTTTACAAACAATTAAATAATTCACTTAATTGAATTGGTTAGTAATTTTTTGACTTTTTTGTTGATGTGGATAATTTTAGAATTTTCTAATTTTGTTCTTTTTATATATTTTAAACTAATTTAGTTATTTTCGTATAGTAGTACAGATTCAAGGTGCGATATCATAAGTCGATAGTGATAGCTTGAAATGTTGGTTATAAATAAATTATATTTTCTTTTACATATTATATATTTATTAAATTATATAGATTTTTTACGTGTATCTACTATATTAAAATATTCATTTATTTTTATAATGTATATGCCAACATTACATGTAAGTCAGCATCACATATTTACTATGTTTCATATTAATTACTATTATATTAAATTATTTAATATTTCAGTTACATAAATTATGTATTATTTTTGAATATACTCTCTTTAGATATGAATAGTAAATCAGATTTTGACATAAACATGCAGGATATTTTATGATGCAAAATTTATTAATAATGTTACAATATTTTATTAATTTCTAGGATTTTTGTTTCTTTCTTTTGCATTAAAATCAGTGGTTTTAAACTCGAATCAGACCCGTAGTCGAACTGGTTAATTCAGTGACCCAATATTTATAACTCGGTTTAGTATTTAATTAAAAAAATATTTCTTATTTAAAAATCTGATAAACCTGAGAAATTGCTAAAACCTGAAGTTACCAATTAGATCGATGGATAATTTAAGCAAATTTAATATAAATTATCATTTTTAAAATTAAAATGTAATTTCAATGTTTGCATTAAATATTGAAATATTTATTAATTTCAATCTTATTTATTTTTTATTATGTTATAACTCCAACTTGTTATAAAATTATGTAAATTATCTTTTTTATGTGAAATGAAAAAGAAAAGAAAAATAAAAAATATAGATTTAATATTGTATTTTAATATTGATATATATATATATATATATATAATTTAGTAGTTTTTTTTGCTTAAATTTGATAGCACATAGTTGTTAACTTTCCATAATATTGGTTTAAATAGATGTATGAATTATAATTAAAGATCTCACTTAAATAAGTTTGTTATGGGAATATTCTTTAACTTCAAATTTTTTTCATGCGTTAATTATGAACAGTCCTGAGTATCTCTATATTTTTATAAATATATTTTTTAAACTATTTATATGGATATTCACTAAGTTGTTACGTATCTTAATACAACATACTAAAATATACTTGGGATAAACTACGTATATGTCTCTAAACATTGTCAGCTGCTCCTATGTACGTAGTATATCCCAAGTTTTTTTTTTTTATGTTTAGTTTAAGCTGCTCCTATGTTTAGTTTAAGCTGTCCAAAAAATTGCTATGTGGTGTACTAAAACAGCTAATTACTCTAATAAAAAACTTAATCCATGATAAAATCCTCATACCTTTTCTCACCAAGCCAAATTTGTATAGCCTTTTTCCTATTCTTAAGACATTTTGTGTCTAACCTTCTTTTCAAACTTTGTCAATTTTACCTTAGATAATTTAAATGATATCCAAGGAGACCAATGACCCTGCAATCCTTTAAGAGAATATAGCGTTTAAAATTGCAATTATTGAGTAAAGATAGATTTTAAGAAGTTTTGTGTTCCCAGAAAAGAGTGTGTTTGATTAGGAGCAACATTAGACTAAACATTGTATTTGTGTATAAAAAAAGTGTTCAGAAGATTCTTCAATGATTAACCAAGAAAATCAGTGGATCACTTATCCCTTCGTCTATATAAGAAAATAGAAAAAAAAGTAAGAGAAAGACCTGAGTAGGGATGTGATAGCTAGAGATGATCGTTTATGCTTTCTCATTATTATCTTCTTCAGGTTTTCCAACCGAAAACTGAGCTCAGTACATTCATCTTGGCATCATCTTAATATGGACATGCACTATATATGCCAATAAAAACCAACTAAGAATTGTACCAGCTCATAAAGACTGACACAGATGGAAGTAACCCTCAAATCACAGATTCCTGATGCTAAAACCTCCAGTTTAAAAGACAAAAACTCTGAGAAGCTAATCAAGTGTTTAGCAGAGGGAAGTTCTAGTAGAATGTTTCATAGAACTTAAGATATGCATCTTCAAAGTCTCAATAACCAAAAACTTTTGAGTGTTGAAAAATCAAAGAATTGCGTCATTAAGAAGAGAATGGCGTATCAAAGATGAGATATCTACTGCAATGGATCTAAGGATGTAACACAGAGAGCAACAGTTTTTGGCTGTAAACCATTTGAAAATGCTTTTGGACGCAAATGAATTGAGATTCAAAAAGTTCTATTAAAAGGGTACATGTGAACAATTGATTATTATCTATGGAATCTGGTCTCTTTCATAAGCCTACTAACATAAATTTATATCATTGCAACAGGAAGACTAAGTGACAACACAAGAGAGACTACCTGAGAAGTTAGCCTTGTATGCAACTGCTTTATCAAGAAAGGCGCCACTGAAGGTCGAACCACTGCAATCAGACTCTCTCACGTCTGAAAAGGTGAAGTTGGTTCTTTTGGAACAATCAGTAAACCAGTGCACATTACATGAGGAATAAAACAAAATAATTGCTTCTTCCATTAGATAATTTCTTGATTAAACTTTTAATTAGTTTAAACTGTGAAAACATAAATCTCTACTACCAAAAGATCAAAACTTTGACCTTTGTTTATGCTGATTCCAATCTGCATCACCAACAAAACTCAAATAGTATACCTAAAATTTTCATTGCTATGAACTGTTTTGCTGCAAAACAAACAGTGTTCGTCGCAGCCAACTTCCAACCATCGCAAACAAATGAAGCTTCTCCAACAAAATTAAGCAAAACTTCAAAATCTGAAGACACCAACTATATATAATACCTGATGTTGTCAGAACCGAACTGAGCAGCTGATCCTATTCTAAACTCGACTCAAACCTATTTGCTCAACCAAAAATTACAAACATGAGGTTTTTATTTACACATAACATGCACAACTTACATGTGGAGCTAGCGTTGTTTTGATGAAGCAACTACAGCAGTTGCGTCCATATTTGGCTTGCCTTACGGTGTTCTCCCTTTGACGTTCTAAGCCAAAATAAAATAAAAACGGAAAGAACAGAGCGGTGGGGGACTACCCGGTTGATTCTTTGTTTAGGTTGCCATTGATTGCTCTGATTATTGAATTTCCGTGATTTTGGTGAAGGGAAGAAGCAAGAGAGAGATGATGGAGATATAAGTTGTGGAGGTGATGGAACGGGAATCGATTCATGTTGTTAGGATTGTATCATCTTTAGAATGTGGAACGTCCAAGAGGTGAATCAGAAGTGGTTGCTGATGTGGTAATTTAATAGAAAATGATTGGTTTGAATTTTTAATCTGACGTGGACATGCTAAATGTTGAGTATATCCAATTTTTATTATAGTAGTGATGATGAATATATCGAATATTATTGTCTTCAGTCATGAGGTTTTGCATCATGTCTTGAATAACGTTAAAGTGAGTTATATCCTCATGCCATCCTATTTCTTAATGCTTTTTATTATTATTATTTTTTTTTTTGATAATCGAGGGGGTTCCCCACTTAGAGTGGGTCATTCCCCCTGGGCCCGGTCAGGCTGAGTCGAGCTTCACCCGGGAGGGTTTTCAAACTGGGCCGAAAGCAAGGGCCCAGACCTCGGGTGTCCGGAAGAGGCGCGGTAGTTTCCGCATGGGGGGGGATCGAACCCGGATGGTGGTTGCCACCACAGGCCCGTCCCTGCCACTTGGACTACCTCGTCCGGACTGTTTTTTTATTATTGAATGATGCTATTGTTTTAAATGATGCTATTGTTTTAATAAATTATAATAACTTATGCTTCTTCATCGACATAATAATTTGAAAGCCAGTTTGGTTCGTGGCCTATTAGAGAGTTATTGCATCGGATACATGCTTATAAAAATTGAAACTTACTCTTATACATTTGGCTTGTCTTTAATTATGAATAACATTCTAAAGTCATCATGAGGCGTCACATGCCCTATGAAAAGAGAACGATTAGTCTAGTTTGCTTAACTTTTGTTATTGCTACATGCATATTCACACTCAGATTTTAGAATATTATTAGATGACACAGCTTGGTATCTAACTATTGTCGTTGGTAATATACGTCAAGTGTGTTTGAATGCAAAAACGACTTATAGTTTTGATGCTTTACAATTATCAATTAAGAAAAATATTGATCTAATATTTATGCATATGTCAACTCATGTTTTACGTGTTATTTTATTATTATTTATTAATTGCTGACTATGAAATCGTGTCATACCTATGGCTTAAGATACATTCTGAATTTTATTTTATCGCTTCATGTTAATATCACTTTATGATAAATTGATTTTGATATTAAATTTCACTAACATATGGGCATGTTTCATGAGCAAAGTTTTGAGACATTTAGGATGTATATTTTCATAAAGAATGAGATATTTATATTTAATCAGTTAACAAGTATAAACCTTTTCCGATGCCCTTGTTTTGGATCTCCAATCTTTGTTGCACTGATCCTTTTTAAGATAAGTATTTTTTTAATTTTTTTTTAAATACAAGATTAAGCAAAATTTAATTTTAAAAAAATATATTTTTTCATGAAATGTGGCACTGCAGTTTGTTCAATAAATTGATTAAGTGGTTAAGAACATGTTAAATAGCATAATAATAAATATTTAGTGGATAAAATAGTTACCAACTTACTATATGACTATTTTCTATTTAATGGGCATTTTAACTCAGTCTAGCCCGTTTACGTAAAGGCCCAATCGTTCAGAGTGTCACCAGCTAGCTAGTAGGGTTTTAGTATTTATACGCTTTTTAACCTATTTCTATCAAAGAAGACATTTCTCTCGTCTCGCCGCAGGAGAAAGGAAGCATCTCTGCAATTTGTGAGTACTCTTACTTCTCCTCTTTTGTTCCCTGTCACCTTCTTGTTAGTATTATAGTGTATGAACTTAATTTACATTGCCGTTAAAACCTTTCGATTGAGTCACGCAGCCGTTTCATCGAGACATTTGATTTGTAGATTTGTCGTGTGTGTTTTGCCTTAAGAGATTAATGAAAGTATCTCCCTTTGAATGACTTATGACTAGAGTTTATGTTGATGAGGTTCTTTAATTTGTTTGGTAATGAAACTTGAGATTGGTCGCTAAAAAGTTTTCACTTAGATCCTGTGGAAATATTACTTATTTTCTTATTAGTTTCGTTTGTTGGTGGATATTATACATGTAAGAGATGGCTTAGTTTTGGAGTGTCAAGTTTCATGATTATTAATCTCATCTTGTTTGCAGCGGAGGTGAAGAGATGAAGCACAACAATGTTATCCCGAATGGTCACTTCAAGAAGCACTGGCAGAACTATGTCAGGACTTGGTTCAACCAGCCTGCCAGGAAAACCAGAAGAAGAGTTGGTTAGTAATAGTATCTATTTGGTTTTTACTATTGTGTCTGTATTTAATCTGGACCTTTATATGTATTGTGTTTACTCAGCGAGGCAAAAGAAGGCTGTGAAGATCTTCCCCCGTCCCACTGCTGGACCTCTCCGCCCTATTGTGCATGGTCAGACTCTTAAGTACAACATGAAGGTCAGGACCGGTAAAGGTTTCACTCTTGAGGAGCTTAAGGTTTGTAATGTCTTATCTCTCTTTCATGTTTCGTTTCTTGTTTGGATATGTTGTTCATGTTGTTTAGTTCTATGTCCTTGACTGAACAAGGCTGCTGGAATCCCCAAGAAGCTTGCACCAACCATTGGTATTTCTGTTGACCATCGTCGCAAGAACAGGTCTCTTGAGGGTCTTCAATCCAATGTCCAGAGGCTGAAAACCTACAAGGCTAAGTTGGTCATCTTCCCGCGTCGTGCCAGGAAGGTCAAGGTACTACTTGGAAACAACAATCTTCCAGTTATGTGGCATCTTTAGATTGGATTTTAGTTCTGTGCTAAGAGTTTTTTTGTTTTGTTTCAGGCTGGTGACTCCACTCCAGAGGAGTTGGCCAATGCCACTCAAGTCCAGGGAGACTACATGCCTATTGTACGTGAGAAGCCTGCATCAGAGCTTGTGAAGCTTACCGGTGAGATGAAATCATTCAAGGCTTTTGACAAGATCCGTCTAGAGCGCACAAACAAGAGGCATGCAGGTGCTAGAGCCAAGAGAGCTGCTGATGCTGAGAAAGAAGAGAAGAAGTGAGGAGATCCTTCTTAGGTAGAATCAAACTCTTTTTATCTTTCCTTTATCGTTTGGATCTGAAGTTTTGTGTTTCAGACTTTGTTTTTTTATTTCCTCAGTGTTTTTTATCCTTGAAAGATTTTGCTGCTACTTAATCTTGATTTATGGGAATTATATCAAACCTTCATAGTAGTGTTGTTAGTGAAAGCGTAAACTGTTTCAAGATAATCAAATCGAGCAAAATCATCTTGAGACTCATCATAATCTACTCATTTTATCAATATGTCTTGCGTGTGACTGGAACCTGAGAGGCTGAGACTCAAGTTTAAGGAAGCAAGATACGAATCATCCACGATAGGAAGGGCTTATATATGCTTCTGTGAGTCAGTGACCGCCAATCTCTACAACAAAGAGGCATTCTTGATATAGATACATAACTATTATTCACACTTCCACGATATAAGTTTGGATTTACATTGGTAATCACGTAATTCATATTTCTTTCAGTTACAAAGAAGCATTTGTCTACGTACAAAACAAAGAGTCTCTGTATTTTTTTTTAGTCTTTGTCAGGTTCCAGAAGCGATAAGGTCTAAACGCGGGCGAGACTCGTCGTCCTAAACCACCATCCATGGTAATATGGGTACTTAGCCACTCGTACACCTTCCATCCACCAGGACCACCACAAAGTCCAGATGAATGGTTTTTACAACCACATAAATGCTATTTATTAGAGAAACACATATGAGTAAATTATAAAAGCAACAAATAGCAAAAAGGAAAAATGTCATTTAAATCACCAACTTTCAAATTTGATTGAAAAAAAGCATAAACTTTCTCATATGAAAGTGTATGTGGTGTGTGAAATAAAATGATTTCAAACCAACTGTATGAGATGTTCGTTAAGTTGTTTCAACCGAGAAGCCACACCATCATCTTATTTCTCGGTAACTTGTTTGAAAGTTGGTGATTTAAATGACATTTTTCCCAATAGCAAAATGAATTTAAAATTATCTAAAATAGCCAACAAAAAGCTGTTACAAGTGTATGATAGGTGGATAATATATAAAAAGGGAAACATAACCAAACAACCAAGAAATTAAATAAATGAACCTACAAATGGTTTCCAATTTTTTATGTAGATAGTTTAGAAGTCCTGAAAAAGCATTATGGCATCATCAAGCTTAAGCCTAGCGTTAGACAGCAATGTAGTCTTCTCATAGATCTTTTTTCGTCTTTGCTTTAATGCTCCTTCCAGTTTACCCACTGGCAGCAACAGCAACTGCCACACACACACACACACAACAAAAACAAATTATATACACTTATTTAGACATAGCTTGAAATCTAAAGAAATCACAATCGATCTTAAGTGTGACTCTAACCTCTCTCTCGGAATCTAGTTCATGGGTCAATCTCAGACTCAAGTTTAAAGAAGCATGATACATCTCATCCAACATTTTCCTCCAGACAGTCACCTTTCTACCTTCCACAATAGAAAGGGCACATATACTCCTGTCACCGCCAATTTCTACAACAAAAGAGGACCAACAAAGAATCTTAAGATCAAGCAGTTTTCTTAAATTTAGGCTCAACTATTTGGTTTCAAGTTGATAAAAAGAAGTAGGCATATACCTGCATGTGTAAGTAACTATCTTTCCACATCTTCATAAGGATTTGTGGTGTGTTTTCTTTCAGTCAGCGAGGCATCAGCAATCTTTCACAGCAGATAAGAACTTTGATTATTGTAAAGATAAATAAACCAAACTACTTGAATACGTTTCTGTATTTAATTAATTAAGGGTGGTCACTAACCTTATCGGTCTCAACAAAACGGTCTTCATGTGATAAGTATCTGAACATTCTGAAAGCTTCTTTCCCATATCTTTTCATAACTACTGCTTCCATCTAAAACCATCTCATTTTCAGATCTCAGAAACGTTTCCAAGAGAAAAAAGGAAAGCATATATATATGGAACACACCTCGTCTTTCTGTGCTACGCTGATGATGGATTTATAATCTGCAAACGAACAATAAATTAGATCATGAAGATGTTTTGAAATCCAATGTATATCATGTAACAAGGTTTTTAGAAAGAAGTTATAGTATACCAACTATGTAGGAATCATCAGTTTCTATCACAAATGCTGGTAGATAAGAAGAGGTTGCACTCAATTGTTCAATGCATTCTTCAACTTGCTTTTGAACCATGTTACGGCCTTCTTCTGTCTTTATAACCTCTTCGTAAATGGAACCCATTGACACTGGAACTGAAAAGAATATCTGTTCAAAACACGCAATGGGAACTTCAATCTTATGTTAAGATCTTACCAGACTTGTCTACTTTCACCTTCTTCTCCTGAGATCTTCCTAGTTTTAACATTGCCTTCAAGACAATGACACATCCTTCATCTCTCCGCTCTTTCACTATCTCCACACACGCCTTAAAGAAACAAGGTGATCAAGTAGGAGTACACTGTTCGAAATGAACTTTATGCCTCATGAAACAACCTTAAAGAGAAACACATGTAACTAACCTTATGTCTAAGGCGGCGGATGAGCTCCTCAAAATTAGGACGCCAGACTACTTCGTTGTTCAGATCTGATGATGAGTCCACATCACGTTCTTTACGCTGAAATACATTTCAGTTCAAATAGAAAGATATATTCAGTGCTACATCGTTAAGAAATGTATCGTTGGTTAAGATAAGAATGTTGATACCTTCCCCTCAGAGAGGTTGCTATCTTCATCAGCTAAAGATGCGTTTGAGTCTTGATTGAATATAAGTGGAAACCTTATTGCTTCAACTGGAGTTGCCGCTTCAAGAACACGTTCCTCTAATGTTTCCGGTTCTTTTAAAACCTGCACAGTTCCAAGAGAGAGTGTCATGTGACTGCATTCAACAGCTAGGTATGAGTTATCACCTTGGAAGCTCTGGCGCCTCTTTTCTTATGGGCCGGCCCTTCGTCTTTGTTGCCAAGAACAGGCTCAGGAGAAGGAACACGCTCAACAAAACATGAAGCAGACAGTTTCTGAAGAGAATCTCTCATCTCTTCTGAACCTTTTGGGTTTCTTGAACCTGATCATGTTTAAAAGTCGTATGTAACAGATGCCTGCAACGACAGTAAACCGTGGGCATTTATAAAAACAAGAGATGTGTATAAAGACAAGGACTCACATCTGTCTTTTTCGATCAGCTGTCCCAAGGTAAGCCTCCCGTTAGTTAGTAAACCATCAAAAACTGAACCACACTGCACATATACACTCAGTAAAAGATTGATACATGTCCTGAGGCGTAACCTTACCTACTTAGCCAAAACACTGAACATAATGATGAAGATGCAGGAATATTCCAAACCTGAGGGCCAAGCTCTTCGTTTACAACCTTTGAAAACTTGTTATACCTCACACGATGAATAATGTTGTTGAACAAAGCAATGTACTGTACAGTAGCTTTGCTCTCGGAACCATCTACATGCCATAAATTTACAATAAATACCGTACGTCATGATTTTCTTTTCATGTGTTTGCTACTAAAAAACAGTGCAAGCGTTCAAGAAATCGACTCTATAAGGCGCCTAACCACCTCTTAACCAGCATAGAACATTGGGAGAAAGCAACATAGAAACGAGCACTAACCAGGCGGTTCAAGAGAAAAAGCTTGGACGCAGTTGTGATGAATCAGAAGGTAGAGAATATCCTTGACTTTGTTATGATTGATGATGTCTGATTCCGCAAGACGAGAGATCTCTCGCGAGGAAAGAGGTCCTCTACGGAGAAGACATTCACAGACTTTCTGCAAAGAACGACCAGACAAAAGACACTTAACTTTAAACTCATTACACAGAAGTTCATACAATTCATAACAGCAAGAACGAACGTCTGTCTTAAAAACAAAAAAAAAAAAAGGGTTTCAGTTTTACCGATACAACGGGACCGAACTGGACAGTGATGATGTGGACGGCGTAGACGATGCCATACTCAGTCGCGGTCATGATCTGTGTTTTTGTCTTGTACTTCCTTGCGACGCACACAAATTCAATAGCTAGGGTTTTTACCAAAAATCGCAAATTTTGATCAACGACTGCTTAAAAAAAGACAGTTTCCAGACGGAGACTGATTTCGCAGGTTGGGGGTGGCTTGATCGTCAAGTTCTCATCTTTTGTGTTCTCCGCTGTGAGAGTTTAACCTAAAACCCAATGTAATGGCCCTTTGTTTTTTTCCTCTCCAAATTGTTTCCAGCCTTTCCTTGGGGAAACTGTTTTTTTTTGTAAGCTAGTACATTTTTTCCGTTTCGTATTAAATATTTAAATTTGTTTTATTATAAGCGTTATTTTATATTTTAATTCAAATTTAAAATAATGTTTTCAGTTTACCCTTACTTTTTTGTTCATTAACTAATAAGTTTGAATAAAATGTAAGTAGAAATTTTTTTTTAATCTAAGTGTAAAAAATTAAACGATATTTATTATGAATTAGAAGTAGTATTAACAAAACTTCAAAATTTATTTTGTTTATGTTCGAAATATCCATTTCATATGTCTTCTACTAACGACAGCAAAAAAAATTGGTTTAAGAAGCTGCGAAAATCATGGACCTATATCAATGTTTTTAGTTATTAGTTCAAGACAGACCTACACTCACCAAAAACTGT